>VMDO01002610.1:0-16016 GCA_007922755.1 Pedetes capensis
ATTTGAATAACATTTGTCTTTACGATCCAGAGATCATTTCTTATATCATTAATATTATATTGTGATTCTAAATCCCATGATTATACACAAGTTTATCTCAATATAGGATTCCTCTTGTGTAAATAACACAAGAATAGATTATTCACATAGAATAAGCTTTTATCTTTACACACTAAAGAATATTTCATGATCTTGTTTTTGTTAAATAATGGTAGCTCTTCCAAAGTGCGTATGTTCTGAAAGTGGATTAAAAATTCTAAGAGGACTCATTGCCTGACAATTCTGATTTTATATTTTTGCCCTGTGTTGCTTATCAGAACTGCTTGTATTAATGATGGTTCAGGATTCTGAGAAGAATTTCCTCTTGGTTATCATAAGACAAAAGCTAGTGTACTGCACTTCTTTTTTCCCTTAACTATTTAATTCTCAGATATTGACCAGTGGAATAAGGTAATTGAGCAACTAGGGACACCATGTCCAGAATTCATGAAGAAATTGCAACCCACAGTAAGAAACTATGTGGAAAACCGGCCCAAGTATGCAGGACTCACCTTCCCCAAGCTCTTTCCAGATTCCCTCTTCCCCGCGGACTCTGAGCACAATAAACTTAAAGGTATGTCCATCAGGAACAACTGGAGAACCACTGTAGGATTGATAGGCTGAAAAAGTACATGATATAGAGATCTATTTTTAACTTGACCTATCTCAAGGTAAGGAGAGGTATTTCTTAAAAGAATTTTCTTGCCAAGAGGAGTAGCCAAGGAATTTATAATTGTCTGGACACTCAGAAGAAGGGTAAGAATAAAGGGTATGGGAATGGTGTAGGTTAACCATTTCTTAGGGAGTTATTTAGAACCTTAAAATTATTTTTTAAAGTGTAACTCTAAATACCAAAGTAATGTACATTGTTTCAATGTTTTTAGTACCTAGACAACAACAACAACAACAGAAAATATTTTCAGTACAAGTACCCAATTGCAAAATTTTGGAGATACATATGTCTCAGTTTATTTTACTTATATTTTATGGAGTGCTTAATCACCATTTCTTCATTTTGATTAGTGAATGAGATTTTAGCTACACATTTTTATTCAGTATAAACACTTCCATTAATAGGTGATTCTTTGTATTACTAGGTCTGCATTCTTATCTGAATAACAAATTGCAATCAACATCTTCACTACAAAATTAAGGCAACCATACTTCAGTTTCATTTGGAGATAAGGAATCCATTTGGCAATGCATTAAGTATGGATAAATAAAAATACTCTATTTCTTCTCATTATCAGTTAGGACATTCTTGAGAATATGATTTTGAAACAAATATGAGACCCCCCCCCACTCCAAGTTCAAATTATGTCTCTGTGCTGTAAAATCTGTGTGATCCTGGGCAAGTTGCTTAAAGTTTTTTTTTTTTAACCTATTTTAATAAATGAAGGTAGAGAGTTTTTGGGAGGATTATTTGACTCAGTACTTTGTCAAACACTTAAAGCAGTGCCTTGCTCATAATAAAATTATCAATAACTGCTAACTATAGTAAAAAATTATATTTAAAAATATTTATTTATTATCAAAAAGAAAACATAAGCGCACAAGGTAAACCTAAGTGTTCAATAAACAATTAATTATTTATAGATTAATATAAACTTAATTTAAATAGCTAAGGTAGACTTCCCCACATGTTTGTTAGTTTTCTGTACTGTGGAGGCTTGTGTGTTGCTGTGATGCTGAAAGCTATGCCACCAGTGTTACAGATACCAGGAGGGTCACCCATGGTGGACAGGTTTTAGCTGAGCTTCTAGACTAAGACAGACTATGGAGTAGGACCTGACAGCCCACTCCCGAAACAATTAGCCATTGAAAACCCTATGAATATCAGAGAAACACTGTCAGATATAGTATCAGAAAATGAGCCCCCCAGGTTGGAAGACACTCAAAAGACAACTGAGGAAGAGTTGCCTCCTCAAAGTAGAGTTTACCTTAATGACAGAAAGGGAGTAAAGCACCAGAGAATTCCATTTGCTTATGTGGGATGATTCAAAATGAGGAAGAACAACTACAAACATCCATTAATAATTAGAACATGGACAGCATGTACTATGAATCTGGGAAAATTAGAAATTGTCAAAAGGGAAATGGATTGCATAAATATCAACATTCTAGGCATCAGTAAGCTAAAATGGACTGGAGTGGGGCATTCTGAATCAGATAATCATATGATCTACTATGCTCGGAGGACAAAGAGAAATGGGGTTGCATTCATCATCAAAAAACACTTCCCAAGATCTGTCCTAAAGAACAATTTTGTCACTGATAGAATAATATCTATGTGCCTATAAGGAAAGCCAGTTAATAGGATTATTATTCAAAGTATACACCCACCACTAAAGCCACAAATGTAAACAGGGAAGATTTCTACCAGCTTTTGCAATCTGAAATACATCAAACATGCAATCAGGACATGCTGGTAATTACAGGTGACTGGAATGCAAAAGTTGACAACAAAGAAGAAGACTCCGCAGTCAGAAAATATGGCCTTGGTGACAGAAACGATGCTGGAGATCACATGATAGAATTTTATCAGACCAATGACCTTTTCATTGCAAATACACTTTTTCACCAACATAAATGACAACTTTACACATGGGATTCACTAGATGGAACATACAGGATCCAAAGTGACTACATTTGTGGAAAGAGATGATGGAAAACCTCCATATCAAATGTCAGAATGAGACCAGGTGCAGATTGTGGATCATATCATCAACTGCTCATATGCAGGTTCAAACTAAAACTGAAGAATATTAGAAGAGGTATACATGAACCAAGATATAACCTTGAATATAATCCACCTGAGTTCAGAGAGCACCTCAAGAACAGGTTTAATGCATTAGACACTAATGATAGACGAGTTGTGGCATGACATCAAAGATAACATTCATGAGGAAAGCAAAAGGTTATCTATCAAAAAGACAGGAAAAAAAGAAAAGACAAAATTACATGACAAAAGACACTCTGAAACTTGCCCTTGAACATCCAGCAGCTAAAGCAAAAGGAAGACATGATGAAGTTAAGGAACTAAACAAGAGATTTTAAGGGGTGGAGTGAGAAGACAAAATCAAATATTATAATGACATGTGCAAAGAGATGGAGATAGAAAATCAAAAGGGATGAATGTGAAGCTTAAGGGATTGAAGAAAAATTCAAGCTTCGAGTGGCAATAGTTAAGGATTCTACAGGGAAAATATTAAATGATGCAGGAAATATCAAAAGAAGATAGAAGGAATACATGGTGTCATTATACAAAAAAAGAATTGGTCAATGACCATTTAACAAGGTTCCATATGAACAGGAACCAATGGTATTGAAGGAAGAAGGGGGATATGCCCTGAAGGAATTTGTGAAACACAAGGCTCCAGGTATTGATGGAATACCAATAGAGATGTATCAACAAACAGATGCAGCACTGGAGGTACTAACTTGTTTATACCAAGAGATTTGGAAAACAGCTACCTGGCCAACTGACTGGAAGAAATCCATATCTGTGCTTATTCCCAAGAAAGGGGGTCCAACCAAATATGGAAACTATCAAATGATTTCATTAATATCACAAGCAAAATTTTACTAAAGATCAATCAAATGTGACTGCAGCAGTACATGGACAAGGAACTGCCAGAAAATCAAGCCAGATTCAGAAGAGGGTGTGGAACCTGGGACATCATTGCTGATGTCAGATGGATATTAGCTGAAAGCAGAGAATACCAAAAGGGGTCTATTCTATGTTTTTTTGATTATGCAAAGGCATTTGACTGTATGGATCATAACAAATTATGGATAACATTGCAAAGAATAGGAATACCAGAGCACCTAATTGTACTCATGAGGAATCTGTACATAGTCCAAGAGGCAGTTGTTCGAACAGAACAAGGAAACAGTGCTTGGTTTAAAGTTGAGAAAGGTGTGTGTCAGGGGTATATCCTTTCACCATACTGCTTCAATCACTGTGCTGAGCAAGTAGTATGAAAAGCTGGACTTTACGAAGAATGTAGCATCATGATTGGAGGAAAACTCATTAACAAACTGTGTCACACAGGTGACATAACTCTTGCTGAAAGTGAAGAGGATTTGAACCATTTACTGAAGAAGATCAAAGAACACAGCCTTCAGGATGGATTATGCCTCAACATCAACAAAACAAAAATCCTTACAACTGGGTCAGTAAGCAACTTCATGATAAATGGAGAAAAGATTAAGGTTGTCCACGATTTGTTTTATTTGGTTCTACAATGAACACCCATAGAAGCAGCAGTCAAGAAATCAAAAGTCAGATTGCATTGGAAAAAGCTATGGCAAACGACCTCTTCAAAATATTGGAAAGTAAAGATGTCACATTAAAGATGAAGGTGCACCTTAGTCATGTCATGGTATTTTCAGTCGCATCCTATGGTTGTGAAAGCTGGACATTGAATAAGGGAGACAGGAGAAGAATTGATGCTTTTGAATTATGGTGCTGGAGACGAATATTGAATATACCACAGACTGCAAAAAGAATCAACAAATTTGTCCTAGAAGTGTAATCAGAGTCCTCCTTGGAAGCAAGGATGGCTAGACTGTGTCTTGCATATTTTGGACACGTAGTAAGGAGCGACCAATCCCTGGAGAAGGACATCCTGTTTTGGAGAGTGGCAGGTAACAACAACAACAAAAGAAAACCCTCAACTAGATGGATTGGCACAGGGTCCTCAACACCGGGCTTAAACATAAATAAGATTGTGTGCCTGGCATAGAATCAGGGAGTGTTTCATTCTGTTGTACCTAGGTTCTCTGAGTTGGACCCAACCTGACACCACCTAACAACAACAATTGTAGACTTAGGTAAGACAGACAAACCAAAATATGGTGCTACTATTTTCCAGGATGTTTCCATCTTCTCCATACTTCTACCTAGTGTATTTTAAATATTCAACATTGTTTCTTTGCACCTGATACTTACATAGCACAGTTGGATTTCTTGCTTCAGCTGCCTCTATGTATTCTCTGAGTGGCAGTAAACTAAATTACTACAAATCTACCAACATTACATATAGGCAAATTGGAAATGACCTAATACTCCAAGTAGAGCTATTTTAGAACTAATGTCTTCATGATGATAATTGAGAAAATAAGCAAAATTAATCCTTTTTATGAAGATACTTGTACTGTTACAACATGGAGACAGGAAAATCTTCACTAAACTACTGAATAATAATGACAACATTTGTAGAAAATCTATTAAGTAATTTATCATGCATCATAATGTAATTCTAATTTTCTTTAGTTTACTTTTTAGTTGGAACCTCTATAATTATATTATTTTTGTAATGAATTAACTAACTTACATATTTAAGATTATTTAATTTTAATTTTTAACATTAAATTGACCCAGTACAGAGAATCATAATAGTATAATAAATAACCAAAAGAAAAAACTTTTTCCTACTGTATTTGGAAAAATGCATAGCAGATTTTCCTACAAATGAAAGATAAAGCATTGAAACATTTTCCTTACTTTGTTTCCTATACATGGTATTGATTATTGCTTTATAGTAAGATGATTTGGTATAGTACGTGCTCCTGTTGATTAGAAGCCCAACCTTGCCCACTACCCAAAATCTCCCCAAACCTGTGCATGCTAGGCGAGCACTGTACTACTGAGTCACACCCCAGCCTCTGACCTTGCCCCTTTCTAAGAAGAGAAATATGGATGGGTTTGATAGGAGATCCGTGGGAGTAAGGTGCATGAATCTAGGTGTAAGATCAGTTACAAATCCAAGAGTTTTTGTTCTTGTTGTTTTTGTTGTTGATGATACTGGGGATTGAATCTAGGATCTTGTGCTAGGCAAGTGCTCTACCCTTAAGTTATATTCCCAGCTCTTTTTAAAATTTTTTTATTTTGGGACAGGATCTTGCTAAGCTGTGCAGGCTGCCCTGGGGGATCCTCTTGCCTCAGTCTCCTGAGTCACTGGGATGCAGGCATGAGTCACAGTGCCTGGCTCAGAGAGATTTTTGAACCAATGAAATAAATAAACACAGCCCATTTAGTCCATTAGGAGGCCACTGGTAATGAGAAAGATTAAATTTTGAATTAGCGTGTAAGTTTTTCTGTACTTTTATTATTCTTATGAGCATCAAAGTTTTATTTGGAAATAATGCTAATAGATTTGTATGATTGAATTTCCCAGAAAAATGGTTGTTGTTGTTGTTGTTAGGTGCTGTCAAGTCAGGTCTGACTCATAGTGACCCTGCGTACAGCATAATGAAACACTCCCCGATTCTGTGCCAGTCACACTATCTTATTTATGTTTAAGCCCATTGTCATGTAGCCTACATTCTTAACCAAGCAAATTGCTTTGCTTATACAAACATCCTCATTTGATAAATATACTTAGAAATCTGAGTGAATAATTATATTAATGTACTCATGCATAGAACCCTGAAGAAACCCCCAAAATGATGGCTTAAGCTTCAAAACACACAAAACCAGATATGAAATGCATTTCTTCTTTTGGCACATCAAGAAATTTACCTTATGTTTGTTGTTGTTAGGTGCTGTCAAGTCGAGTCCGACTCATAGAGACCCTATGTACAACAAAATGAAACATTCCCTGACACTGCGCCATGCCTATGTCAGTGCTTCTCTGCTATGCATAGAGCTTTCAGTGGCTGATTGTTTCAGTATTGTGTCAGGAGTGGATTACTCCATCCTTCTCCCATTTTTGTGGTGCTGGGGATCCCGCCCAGGGCCTCAGAGAGCATAGAGCAGCACTCTACCAACTGAGCTAAACCCCGTATTAGTTGATTCTTTGTTTTTTTAATTTCCTCCCCATCCCACAAATTCCCTTGCTGAAAAAAAAAATCTTGTTAATTGTTCTTCTCATTTATTGTTTCAGCTAGCCAAGCCAGGGACTTGTTATCCAAGATGCTAGTGATTGACCCAGCAAAAAGGATATCAGTGGATGACGCCTTACAGCATCCATACATCAATGTCTGGTATGACCCTGCTGAAGTGGAGGCGGTAAGACATAGGCTTCGTTTATGTTCCTTATATAAACTACAGCTCGTGGGGAAAACTGAATAGGACTAGACCCTGAAGGAATACACAAAGGACTTATAAAATTCCTGGTCAAAAGGCCATTATTTAACCCTCTAAAAGTTATATTCCTCCACCTGTATTTGAAATGCATTTCTTTTTCTGGACTTCCTGTAAAGGGGGATGATTTGCCCTAAACTATAGATGTCTAGGATATATTACCATTTTTTCTCTTGAATTCTTAACACTTATGTCTCCTCCAGCCTGCAGTCGTAGCCCTGTGGCATCCGATCCCATCAGATCTCGGAAGCTAAGCAGGGTCAGGCTTGGTTAGGAGACTTGGATGGGAGACCACCTGGGAACACCAGGTGCTACAGCCTTGGGAGAAGGACCTGGCAACCCACCCCCAGAAATCAATCCACCATTGAAAACCCTATGAACAGCAGAGAAGCACTGACCATGGTGTTTTCCCTGTTGGATGTAGGGTCGCTATGAGTTGGATGGATACCGACTTGAGGGCATCTAACAACAACAACAACAATGTGTCTCCTCCAGTGTGTTTAGTTGTCAGCCTTTCCTGATGCAAAATTCTTGGGAGAAAGCAAAATAGAGGATAAGCTACTTTGCTTCTATTTCCTTGATAAGATGCTTATTATTATGGTACTTAAGAATATTTCAGTTAGAAAGCTTTTACCAGACCATTAGTGACAAGGTGAAACTGTGTGAATTAGACATGAGAAAAGTGGGTATTTTGATAAGGAAATTCTTTTTAAGGTTGACTCTAAATTGAACACCACAGTATGCTATATCTCCCTGTTTTAAATCCAGACATGGTTTAAGAATCTTCTTGGAGCCAAGCTCAGTGGCACATGCCTATAATCCCAGCCACCCAGGAGGTTGAAACTCAGGAGGATTGTGAGTTTGAGGCCAGAGGCAACTTGTGCAACCAGGAAGATTCTTTCTCAAAATAAATAAAAAATGAGGGGGCCTGTCAGTGCAGTTGAGGAGTAGAACCTTTGCCTAGGGTACATGAAGCTGTGGGTTCAACCTCCTCATACTAAAAGAAGAAAAAAGAAAAGTGTTTTCAGAAACATAACTGTTTTTACTTTCAAAATATTTCCAACCATTTGATATCTTCTCTTTAATCTCTTTCTTGTATTTATTCCTCTCTCTGTTTCTCTGTATAGAGCCACAGCCTAGCAGGGAAAGGGATACTGCTCTTGCTAACATGATGAGAATTTTCCTTCCATGCTCTTTATAAACATCACAACCAGCAATGTTACTTTCTCCCATAAATGCCCAAATCTCCTCAAATTCTTAGAATACTTTTGCAAACTTATCTCATTTTCTTTAACATAATTTTCTCAAATTCATGTTAGAATTTGTTGAAAGCTGAGAGATAGCCATCCTGCATGATATTTTCTTAAGCTCTGCTCATTTAAGCAGTTTTACAATGATGTTGACATCTCACATTCCTTCAAATTAATTTTTAGTTACTTCACTTGATTTTTGCAAAATAAAACCCCTATAATTAAATATTCCTGAGTTTTAATGCTCTTAAAACTAATATGTATTTTTACAACTCAAATATAGAACCCTCTTCTAGTCTTTCATTCTTAGGAAATACTTCAGAGATGTTCTTAGAGAATGAAGGAAAGAAGAGGAACAATGACGTGTGTGTGTATGTGTATGTATAAAGTAATAAGAATTTTTTTCTACTGAAATTCAAGAAAATATTTTAGGTTATCTCAAAGAAATATTACATAAACATAAATTATTTGAAATTATTTCTCCTCCTTTATTTTGATAGTTCAAATTATGTGGCATATTTGTTTTTCATTACATCTAATTTATTGTGTATAATATGTTTTTAATGGATTGTAGCCTATAGTTTAATTGGAGTTGTAAAATCTACATTTGTAATTCATTCGTAATTATGTTACCTATAAAAGAGACAGTTGCTTAGAATCTATAACAGCATATTAGAATAATATCAATGAGTTTTAAATTTTATTTTAACATTTTATGGAAAAATTCTTTATAGGGTAAAAAGATAAAACTTAGGATGCTAAAAAATCTAGATCCTTTTTAAAGATCATTTCAACATTGTCATACTGGGGCATAGATCACAACAAGATAGCACATAGGATTTTTAGAGCAAGAATCTGTTGCAACCAGAAGACCTAGGGAAAGAGATTAGTTACTACAGAGAACAATAAGCAAGTAGTTGGCATCTACACTGTGGACACTGATTTTACAAGTGTAAAATTGTCTTACATTGACAAATGCTGCACTGAATCCTCATCCAAGAGCAAGAATGGTTTATTACTCTCTGAAATGTATTATAGGGATCACAGTTCAGAAGAAACAAATTCTGAAAGTGCTGCAAGCAGCAGTCAGCTATGTTTTCTGTAAAACCTATGGAATTACTGCATGCAAAAATGCATTTAAAAATAAATGGTCTTTCCTTACAGACATAAAAGGAAGTTATCAAATGAAATGGTAAGTCTTCTGCCAGGGATAACCAGACCATTTTACTAAATAAACTCTGTTGTGTCTTTATAATCTGGATATACAGAAGTATCAAATATTAGAAATTCCATGACTAGAAGTCATTAAGGAGATCCAAGCTCAAACAGCTTTCTACTAATGCACACAATGCTAGGGTGGGAAGGAAAGTCAAAGATGAGAGGGAACAAAAGTAAGTTTAATTGGGGGAAACAGAGGTAAATAGAGAGAGAATAAAAGAGAAGTTGCATGGGAATGTGAAGTCTTCAGGAGAAGTAGAAAAGAAGAGAGAAATGCTATGGGTAGTATTCTATTAATCATAATACAAGCTATCTTACACCTCTGCAAAATTACTGATACAGTTTCTTCAAAGGAGAAGACTAATCCAACCAAGAGCACAGATTTTTCATAACTATTTAAGGGAAAATTAATCATGTTCACATGAAGTTGAAAATTTTTAAATTTGGCTGTCAAGCTTAATTATGGCCTGTGTACTACAATAGTTCATGAAGTTTTTGAAGTTATGTGGCTGGGAAAATTATTAGAAAATTCTGCTTCAAATAGTGTTCAGAGTAACAAAAGTACATGTTTGAAACAGAGCACAAAAACCACACTTAATGAATTTTTTTGTAAATAGTGGAAAGTATTCTAACACTGGTGCAGTATTCCTCAAAGATCTCTCATACAGCTGCAGATTTTGAGTTGTTTCCATACTCATAGGTGTGAAATGATATGTTAGCTTTAGATTTTTTTCTCTACTTGTTATTGATGTCAGTTATGTTTCTTAACTTTTCTGCTACTCAGTGTTCTTAATTAAGAATGTTTTCCTGTGTTATACTTACAGAACAGTGCTCTGAGAATTTGAAGCGTTAAGGCTCATAAAGTGCTTAGTACAGTTTAGGCAACCAGAAAGATCCCATACAGTACTGTTATTCTCATTATTATTGCTATTACTATTATGAGTTTTACATACTAAGCTTTACTACCTTTTGGTATTAAAAAAAGATATTTGCACCTGGCAAGGAAGAGCAGCTAGATAAGAAGCTGCAGAAATATTCCATATTTTTTTGAATAGTTATTGAAAATGATGCCCTTTCCATACAGTTTTAATGTGTTGGTCCTTTTTTTGTTGTCATTGATGTATACCTACATCTGCCTTGCCAATGGTAAGATAATCCAATGCCATTAGTGTAAACCAAAAGAAAACAAAGAAGAGAGGGAAATACAGAAACAAGGCTCTGTTGCCTCATTTCTCCCCAGATTCTTAAGCAAGGATACGCTGCAAGGGAGCAGTGATGGTTTTTACCTTGCTCCCTTGAGGGTAGAACCTTTGAGCAGTTAGATGAACTATATGATAGGGAAAAGGTGATGAACTATGTCTCAGGGCACTCAGAAAGGAATTTAAGAGGAACATAAGATGTAACCAGTTTTTTGGTTTTTTGTTTTTTTGTTTTTTACAATTTTATTTCTGCCCTAAACTTCAGAGCGCCATGAGAAAACTCCAGAGTTACTGTATCTCTTGTATATTATGAGATAGGAGGGAGGGAGAGTGAGGAGGAGGGAGAGTAAACAGGAGAGGGGGAGGTATATGCCACTGATAAACCAAAGAGATCAATGCTCAAAGTAATCAGCATAGAGAAGCCAATTTAAATGTATGGGGTCAAAGGACATTTCTTGATTTCACAATTCTTGACTAAAAGAAAAGGATCAAGATCTGACATTAAAACCACTAGTGTTGGACTTGTGCTCAGGGACAGGCTTCTTGGCCAGCAGTGGTCAGGCAGATAGACCTCTGCCTCATAGAGGCCCAGATACAATCTGTAATGGCCAATATGCTACTCTCGGAATCTGTACAGAGGGGTGAGCTGAGCTGGTCAGGCATCTGCATTTGGGAATTCTGTTCTCCAGTGGGCAAATTCCAGGAAATTGAGAACACAGAATAGGGTGGCAGGCCAAATGGGATCTTCATGTAGCAGCTGAGTGACAGTTGAGAAGAGAATGCTAGAACAGGCTTGGGAATGCAGCTACCACTACAATGTAGAAGAGACAGATTGGGCCTAATTCATGGCATCCTTGAATAGACTATGGGAATAAGTGTGACTAATAAAACCAGTTTTGGAAGAGGGTTTTAAGGGAACAGAGCTAATGCTGAGCTTATTTATTTCTTACCTAATTTACATTGATTTGAGAATCAGGGCAGGGCTGGCTGGTGGAAATTTAATCTACCTAAGACCCTGATTTGATCCCCAGCACTGCAAAAATGGGAGAAGGATGTGGGAGTCCACTTCCCAAAACAATTTCTAAACAATCAGGCATTGAAAACCCTGTCAGGGTCTCCATGAGTTGGACCCAACTCGATGGTACCCAGTAACAATAACATACTACCTATTCTGAGTTAAGCAACTTAATTTTTAGACTCTGTTTCTAGGTTATGCAAATACAAGTTAACGCTTACATATATTAATGCTGAAGTTCAACTAAAATAATCACTTAGAAAATGTAAGCCTGGAATAGTCAGCACTGTAACATATTTACTGTTTGTTCATAACATAAAGTAATTAATATGGTATTTATTAGTATTGTTACTATTCCATTGCTTTAGCAATCATGTTCTTTTTACCTATAGTGAAAGAATTTATAGGAACAAGTTAACTTGACTATATTAAACTACTTTATCACAAAGCTGTCATAGATTTCATGCCTTTTGAGCAGAGTTACCATCTGACATTATTTTAACCACCCTCTTTTCTGCTATTTTACCTTTAAAAATATTACCAAAAAGAAAACATGGAAGGGCTGACCAACCATGCAGGAAACATGCACTATTTCCAATCTTCTTGCTACATAAAAATGTAAATTTTAATATTGTCTGTGTCCAAAAGTCTGTTCAAAGTAAATCTTAAATGAGAGTTTAGAGATAATTATAGTTTTGTGCTGCAGTTCAGCAAATATCAACATCCACAATTGTGAGAGCAACATGGATGTAAGACCAGAAATCATGATGAGGAAAATGGAATAGAGCTGGGTATGGGAATAGAAGGGATAGAAAAGGGAATCGGAAGCCTGTGGAATGACAGAGTGTGATCTGAGCCATTGAGGGTCAGAACTGATGCAGATGTGTGGACAAATAAGGTGGACAGGCAGTTAAGAGCTGCTGGGAAGTCAGAGAGACCTGAAACTCAGTTCAGAACTCCTGAGCAGATGCAACCCGAAAAGCATTTGAACAGCGGCAAAATCAAGGATATTCTCAGATTGCAGTACAATTCAAGCATTGATATTCTTGGACAAACCCCAAAATTAGTAAAAAATAGGCAAGAATGAAAAGATGGTTTTCTGAAGCCCAGGAGTGGGTAGTGATAGCCTATGCAGTGGGAGGTAGTGTTAGTGGCACGGAGGAGACCCACCTGCTTCTGGAGAGAGGGCTGCGGAGGAGATGGCTTAAATTATTCCCCCACGTCCTGGTTGTGTCTTCCTTCTGTTGGCTGAGACCAGCCCAGAGGCTGAGAGGGCTGAGAAGTGCAGCCCAAAGGAGTCAGGCCACGAGCAGGTAAAGAAAGCGTGAAAACAGCATTTGTGGGCCAGCATGCCCAGGTCTGGCACTTGTTGTTAGTTGCTATCCAGTCAATGTCTGACTTATAGCGACCCCACGTACAACAGGCGAAATAGTATTATTAGTGCATCTCTGCTATTCATAGGGTTTCCAATGGCTGACAGTTTTTTGGGAGTGGGTTACTGAGTCTTTCTCCCAAGCTTACAGCACCTGGTATTCCCAGGCAGTCTCCCATCCAAGTACTAACCAGGCCTAATCCTGCTTAGCTTCTGAGATCTGACAGGATTGGACACCACAGTGGTACAGCTGCAGGCAGGCTGGCACTTAGGTAGTTATAATTTCCTTATTGACAGCTCTGAAATCCCTAAATGAAATGGAAATAACCAAAGAATAGAGCACACTTACCCTGGCAAGGGAAAGACTTTGAAAGTTACATGATATGCTCAAGGACCTGACCAGGTTAAGTGAAGTAAACATTACTCCTAGTAACAGCTATTTAATTTCTTCAAGTATTGTTTCACTTATTCTTTTCTCTTTCTTAGCTAACTCCTACAATGCTGTTCATATAGGCTTTCAATATTTGTTAACAGCTTAGTATCAATTCATTGATTCTATAAATATTAATAGAAACCAAATGTCATGTCCTTTTTGTGATATAGATGAAGATGCTCAGCAGTGAATTTAAAATCAAAGAATTAAGTCCCCCATTTTTATGGCTCTTGGTAGGTTTCTATTTGTTATCATTGTTAGATGCCATTGAGTTGGTGTCCAACTCATAGTGACCCTATGTACAACAGATGAAACACTATTGACAATCCTTCTCTGCTATTCACAGGGTTTTCCATGGCTGATTTTTTTTGGGGGGAGTGGGTTGTGGGGTCCTCCTTCCAAGCCTACAGCATCTAGTGTTCCCAGGCAGTCTCCCATCCAAGTACTAACCAGGCCGGACCCTGCTTAGCTTCTGAGATCTGATGGGATTGGATGCCTCAGTGGTATGGCTGCAGGCTAGGTTTCTATTTAGTCAATAGCTAACTGTTGTTGTTATTGTTAGGTGCTATCGAGTCGAGTCCAACTCATAGCGACCCTATGTACAGCAGATCAAAACACTTGCCGATTCTGTGCCAGGCAAACGATCTTATTTATGTTTAAGCCCATTGTTGCAGACACTGTGTCAATCCATCTGGTGGAGGGTTTTCGTCTTTTGCTTTGACCTGTCACTCTCCCAAACATGATGTACTTCTCCAGGGATTGTTCTCTCCTGACTACATGTCCGAAATATGTAAGATGCAGTTTGGCCATTCTTGCTTCCAAGGAGCACTGTGGTTACACTTCTTCTAGGACAGATTTGTTGGTTCTTTTGGCAGTCCATGGTATATTCAATAGACGTCTCCAACACCACAATTCAAAAGCATCAATCCTTTTTCTGACTCTCTTGTTCAACGTCCAGCTTTCACAACCATATGATGCGACTGAAAATACCATGGCATGAGTCAGATGCACTTTCATCTTCAATGTGACATCTTTGCTTTTCAATACTCTAAAGAGATCTTTTGCCACAGCTTTTCCTAGAGCAATGCGTCTTTTGATTTCTTGACTGTTGCTTCCACGGGTGTTGATTATAGAGCCAAGCAAAGAAAAATCTTGGACAACCTCAATCTTTTCTCCATTTAATGTGAAGTTGCGTGCTGACCCAGTTGTAAGGATTTTTGTTTTGTTGATGTTTAGTTGTAACCCGTATTGAAGGCTATGATCTTTGATCTTCATCAGTAAATGTTTTAAATCCTCTTCACTTTCAGCAAGCAGAGTTGTGTCATCTGCATAATGCAGGTTGTTAATGAGTCTTCCTCCAATCTTGATGCCACGTTCTTCCTCATAAAGTCCACCTTCTCGGATTATTTGCTCAGCGTATAAATTGAAGAGATAGGGTGAAAGTATACAGCACTGACGCACACCTTTCCCAACTTTAAACCACTCAGTGTTTCCTTGTTCTATTCATACAACTGCCTCCTGGTTCATGCACAGATTTCTCATGAGCACAATTAGGTGTTCTGGTATTCCCATTTTCCGAAGTGTTATCCATAATTTGTTATGGTCCACACAATCAAATGCCTTTGCATAGTCAATAAAACATAGACATCTTTCTGATATTCTCTGCTTTCAGCTAATATCCACCTGACATCAGCAATGATGTCCCAGGTTCCCCACCCACTTCTGAATCCCGCTTTATTTTCTGGTAATTCCCTGTCTATATACTGCTGCAGTCGCTTCTGAATGATCTTTAGTAGAATCTTGCTGGTGTGTGACATTAATGATATTGTCCGATAGTTTGCACATTCAGTTGGATCCCCTTTTTTGGGAATAGGCACAAATATAGATCTCTTCCAGTCAGTTGGCCAAGTAGCTGTTTTCCAAATCTGTTGGCATAAACATGTTAGCACCTCCAGTGCTGCATCTGTTTGTTGAAACATCTCTATTGGTATCCCATCAATTCCTGGAGTCTTGTGTTTCCCCAGTTCTTTCAAGGCAGCTTCCACTTCATCCTTCAATACCATTGGTTCCTCTTCATACGCAACCTCTTGGAATGGTTGGTCATTTACCAATTATTTCTTTGTATAATGACTCTGTGTATTCTTCCCATCTTCTTTTGATGTTTCCTGTATCATTTAATATTTTTCCTGTAGAATCTTTCAGTATTGCCATGCGAGTCTTGAATTTTTTCTTCACTTCCTTAAGCTTGAGAAACACAGAGCGTGTTCTTCCCTTTTGGTTTTCTGCCTCCAGCTCCTTGCACATGTCATTATAATATTTGTTTTTGTCTTCTCCAGCTGCCTTCTGAAATCTTCTGTTTAGTTCCTTAATTTCATCATGTCTTCCTTTTGCTTTAGCTGC
>VMDO01002610.1:16116-163352 GCA_007922755.1 Pedetes capensis
ATTTGGTCTTTTCTTTTTTTCTTGTCTTTTTAAGAACTTTTTGCTTCCTTCTTGAATGATATCTTTTATGTCATGCCACAACTCTTCTGGTCTCCTATCATTTGTGTCTAATGCATTAAACCTATTTTTGAGGTGGTCTCTGAACTCAGGTGGGATATACTCAAGGTCATACTGTGGCTCTCGTATACTTGTTCTAATTCTCTTCAGCTTCAGTTTGAACTTGCATATGAGAAGTTGATGGTCTGATCCACAGTCAGCACCTGGTCTTGTTTTGACATTTTGTATAGAGCTTTTCCATCGTCTCTTTCCACATATGTTGTCAATTTGATTCCCGTGTATTCCATCTGGTGAAGTCCATGTGTATAGTCTCCGTTTATGATTTTGAAAAAATGTATTTGCAATGAAAAGGTCATTGGTCTGACAAAATTCTATCATGCAATCTCCAGCTTCATTTCTGTCACCAAGACCATATTTTCCCACTACTGAGCCTTCTTCTTTGTTTCCAACCTTTGCATTCCAGTCACCAGTGATTATCAGTATGTCTTGATTGCATGTTTGATCTATTTCAGATTGCAGAAGCTGATAGAAGTCTTCCCTTTCTTCATTTGTGGCCTTAGTGGTGGGTGCATAAATTTGAATAACGGTCATATTAACTGACCTTCCTTGTAGGCGTGTGGATATTATTCTATCACTTACAACATTGTATTTCATGACAGATCTTGAAATGTCTTTTTTGATGATGAATTCAACCCCATTTCTCTTTAGTTTATCATTCCCAGCATAGTAGACCATATGATTGTCTGACTCACAATGGCCTATGCAGGTCCATTTTAGCTCACTGATGCCTAGAATGTCAATGTTTATGTGCTCTATTTCTCTTTTAACAATTTCTAATTTTCCTAAATTCATACTATGTACATTCCATGTTCCAATTATTAATGGATGTTTACAGTTGTTTCTCCTCATTTTGAGTCAGCAAGTTGAGCACCCTGGGGCTTTACTCCATTTCCGTCATCACGGTAGACTCTGCTTGGAGGAGACAATTCTTCCCCAGTAGTCTTTTGAGTGCCTTCCAACCTGGGGGCCTCATTTTCCAGCACTCTATCTGACAGTGTCTCTTTGCTATCCATAGGGTTTTCAATGGCTATTTGTTTCAGGAGTGGCTTGCTAGGTCCTTCTCCCTAGTCTTTCTTAGTCTGGAAGCTCAGCTGAAAACCTATCCACCATGGGTAACCTTGCTCATGTCCGAGGTTATAGTGGCAGAGCGCTCAGCCTCATCACAACACACAAGCCTCCACAGTGTGGCAAACTGACAGACGTGTGGGGGAATAGCTAATAGAAATTTTTATTTAATGCCAATCTTTGATAACTTATCTCCTGAGGAAACTCTTCCAAATGTGGATTACCTATTTTATCTGATTCTTTAACTTATTGAATGTGTGATTTCTTGAATGGAAGAACAATCTATAATCACTTGTCCCTCACAATGTGAGCCAGCTATAACAAAATTGCAGTGAGAATCCTTTGATCTTCAACCAGATGTGCATCAACTGTTTTGAATTATAATTAGCAAATTATCTCCTCTATCTCTAGCTATCATTCTTAAACAACTATTTGGATCTGAATATAAAACAATAATCTGACTAGATTTGTGTAACTGAAATGCATGCATTATTGCTAAATAATCAGAAAATGCTAAAGTTTTTAAGTATTAAAAAGCTAAAGATATAGCTTTATGACTCACTTATACATGTGTTAACTATCTTGACCCTTCAAGCAAAATTCAAATGGTTGAAGGTGGTAGTAAGAAATTATTCTTAGTCTTATTGCTTAATTTTAATTCTCTTTGCTATATTCTTACAGTAAAAGCTAACATCATTTGATTGTGACTATCTTGTTATTTGCTCTATGAAACCTACTTCATGAATGAAGCATAGTTTGTATTGTTTCTAACTTCATTAACTATGGCTTAGCTAGCTGTCTTCTACTGAATTCTTTTGAATTCATAATAGATTCCTAAAATGACATTGTAAACAGTAGGCTTATAATATAAACAATTAAAAATGTATTATACATTCTGTTGGATTCAATGTGTATAAATTTAGGAATGGTGATAAATGAGCCGCAATGAATATGAATTTAAGGCATCTAATATTCAGTTTATCAGTAGTTGTCTACTTTTTGGAGATAAGCACTAAGTGAAAAAATACATATGCTTTTTTTAAGTATCTTATGATCTTTTTATTAAGCCAGTGAGTCCAAGTTTAGTGCTGTGTTAAATATGAAGTATCTGAAAGAGATGATTTAAATGAGTTATAAATGAAAACAGCTTTCTGTACAGACTGTCTTTCTCCCATCGGGAGGAAGGAATTAAAGTCTATGTAATTGACATTTCCCTTTGGTGAGTAATATCAAAAGGCTAAAGCATGTCCTCAAGATAGTTTCTGAATAATTCATCCATCTGAAATTCTGACGCTACCATTTTCATTCCTTGATTTCTGGCACAGAATGCAGACACATGTTTGAAACCATCAGTAGATATTTGCATTTGTTGTCAGTGTGCCTGAGAAGGAAGTCAGTTTGCATGAGGTTTATTACATAAAACTTATTAGCAACTCTCAAACACTTATGAAATATTTAAGTAAACAAAAACTGTGAAACTTAAGTTCTTTAAGGACTTTTTGGAGAAACTTGACAATTTTTACTAGAAGAAAAATCCTATTTCATTAAAAAGAAGAAAACTAATTTCTCTTAACATTTCATGAGTAGAAAAAGCCCCTGTTTGTTTTCATTGGAAGAAAAGAAGGCTGCTCAGTGCCTCTCTCTCTGAGGATGACCTTGGATTTATTTACTTATTTGCTTCTTGAAGTTATATTTTGTGCTCATACTTTTGTAAATAAAAAATACCTTTTATTTTCCTTTATCAACTTTGAATTATGTTTATTACCTTGGATCTCAAGTAGGAAAACTTATGAAGTCTTTTTTATTTTATATTTACAACTAGATATATCACCATATTTGATAAAGCACATCAGTTGAGTTGTTTTTTTCAGGGTAGGGGAAGTTCCATTTGAAGCTTTCATAAAGAGAATTATTTTCAAAAAGATTTCCCAGTTGTTTCTGGGATTTTATGAAAAGCAGACAAAACTATGTCTACATTCTCTTCAATATTTTCACTACTAATACAAACTACCCCATTTAGATTGAGGAAGAGAGTAATTACACTGAAGATAGTTAACATTGCCATTGTGTATTATAATATTTGTTATGTATTTTAAATTTGAAAATCAGTCAAAATATTTCCCAGGTGCTTATCACAATTTGTGTGCATATCAGGGATGACTTTCTGTTTTTAGGAGCTAGAAAGACAAAGAAGTTACTGAGGGAAGCTGTAATGTGAAACATCATCATTCTCTTCTCTCCATTTTTCATCATTTAAATTCTATTTTCTAGACTAAATTTTCCTGGGAATCCTTTCAGATATGATTTGTTCTACTTCCATGGAGCTAATAAACTGGCTGAATCCTTCTCTCAGCTGTTCTCTCCATCTGTCCTGACACAAGGACTACCTCTTTCAGTCTTATGATTTCTTATTATTGCAGCATGTGTCATGCTGTGTAAAATGTAGTACGACGCCCTGGCAGGCTTAGTTTGAGAAATAGTTCAGTGCCATCTATCTGTTGTGGAAGACCCTTTGTGTGGCATTGAGCTCTAAGTAGGCTTGCTAGACTCAGAATGTATATAAATTTGGAAATAAGAAGGAAAAAACATGAACTACAATGGATATGCTTTGATGATTTAATTACAGAAAGAGCAATTCATATTTTGTGGTTCTCATTTGCTTGGTGAAAGTTAAATCACTGTCTATAATTCCTAATATCTACCACTTGCAGAATTTTTAAATTTCCATCTGTTCATGCTGATATTTTCCTACAGCAGTAAAATGTGAGCAACTTACCAATTGCCTTTTAGAGAAAAAAAATAACTTCATTACATTTTGCACACCCAATGTCTCATGTGCTAAAGCAAAGATATCTTTTGAAACACATTTGGATTGTTTTGATGCCATGCATTCTGTTGGTGGAAGATTGTCAAAATGTTTGTTATAGATAGATTTAGCCACCTGCTTTTAGGAGCTCCTCTCCCTACATGACTTTTAACAGGAATATGCACTTTACTCATAATGAATAGCCTTATCCACAATTTTAGCAAATTTTTCTACTAAAGAGAAAGATTCATCTGGATTTCACTTCGTTGGGAGATTCTGAACCTGCTGTACATACAAAATTTGCAAGTGTCTAAAACTGGAATGGTTGAATGGTTCATTCTCAAGAGACACCTGATTTGCTGACTAGTGGAGTCCATGTTCTGATTTTATGCAAGTCTCACATATTAATTATCATTTATAAACTCTGAATTTAAAAGCCATATTAGTTTTATTCCAAACAGAATGCTTATTTAGTGAGTAGCTCTGTGTAAGTTCCTAAACAAATTTACCACTTGAGACACTTTGCTCCTTTGTGTTCAGATTCAATGCAGATTAATTATATGCTTCCAATTTTAACAATATATTCTCCCTTAAAAATACCCAAGGGTACACATACCTATCCTGCACTATTCAACATAACAATTGCTTATTGCATCCCAAAGCTATGCTGACACTGTACCAAAGCTCGAGATGCACAAATGAGGGAAACTTTTCCCTGCACTTAGGATTTCACTATGTAGCACTAAGGTTTCTTATGACTCCTCTAGGTTCATCAGATGAACTTCTGAAGACTTTTTGAAAAATCCTGAAATTTTATGTGTGTAATTATGTATATGTGTGTGTGTGTGTGTGTGTGTGTGTGTGTGTGTGTGTGTGTGTGTATCCTCTTGAGAATACATCCATAGGCTTCATCAGATTTTGGCACCTAACAGCAACTTTACCTCAAATTTACTGTAGGAGAGAAAGTTTTGTGCTAAAGGAGGCACAAAAATGCTGATAATTTACTGTTAGAGTCAATTGTTGTTGTTGTTGTTGTTGTTGTTGTTAGGTGCCGTCGAATCGGTATCCGACTCATAGCAACCCTCGTAGGGTTTTCAATGGCAGACTGTTTCGGGATTGCCTTGGGAGTGGACTACCAGATCCTTCTCCCATTTTTGCGGTGCTGGGAATTGAACTCAGGACCTCAGAGACTGCAGCACAGTGCTCTACCAACGGAGCTAAATTCCAGCCCTAGAGTCAATTAGACATAACAAAAAGATTTGATACATTTTTAGAAAATTGTAGTTTATTCCCTTGAGAGAAATATCTGTACTAAGAGATTCTTTCATTTGTAAAGGTTTTACTTTTTTCAAGAAACAGATGGGAGGGGCAACTAATTGCTAAATATGAAACACTATACTTTTAATTTTTGTTATTATGATTTTTGAAAAACATCATTATAGAAAGCTTTATGTGGCCCTAGGCAATTATTCAGTGGCATTTGTTTAAGAGATAAAAGTTAATGACAACTGTCTGCTGTTCAAGTAGCTAGCTGTTTTCTTGTATTGTGAAATTTTCAAGGGTTAAGCTGACAGTTTGTTTATAGCTTATGGTCACATTCTGCAGTGACTAACATAGGTGTCATGAGAATGACAAATCCAACCTTGCTCATATCTTGCTTCCAATTTGCTTCTCCTAATTAAGGACTTATTCCTTGGGAATATCCATTTATCTGTGTCATATTTGTCTCTCAAGATTCTCCTTGGTTTCTCTGTTTTCTATAAAGGTTATATTGACTGTGGCAACAAAATGATAAAACAATTGAACAACAAAACCACACACAAAAGCTTGATTTATTTTTACTAGGCAGAAGAGGTCACAGGGTTATATCAGTGAACCATCTTATTTCAGAAGACATGCTTGTTGTTGGTTATGCTATCAAGAATGGAAAGTAAATTAAGAAGCTTTACATTTTAGGAAAGAAGGAAAAAATAATTAGGAAATATAGTCATTAATGATGCTGAAAAGGACTATGCATGAGCATGAGAAAACACACTTAATAAATAGTGTGGAATGTTTGTGTTGGCATGTTTTTAGCTCTCAATGAAAACTATAGAGAGAAAGTCAGAATGTCATCATAACTGTACTAAGACCAAAAGTCTACAGACAGAAAGTTTGAAGAGCTGTGAAAAGAATCAGAAATAGGATAAGCAAGAAGTACTTTTGAGTGCTAAATCATGGTAACCTTCACAGTAACGGAAAAAGCTGATCTGAATATTTTTCCCAAGTGTAGAACCATTGATTAGGCCCTTGGGCATCTGTTATACGTGATGAAAAGGAGAATGGATTCATCCAACGATGAGGCAGAATATTGAAAAGGTTACACTCCCTTTTTACAAGTCTATTAAAAGTTTATGATCTTTCACAGAGTATGTGCTATAATAAAATTATTATGTCCCTTTCTAATGGCAAGGCAGTCATAAGAATGATAAAATCTCTTCCATAACTTGCTGCAGGTTTAATATGAGGCTCACAGGGTCATTTTTGGAATAGTGGCTCATAATATCTACTGGAATAAAAATTTTGGCCATGAAAAATACTTGTAATTGATAACCAGAAGTAAGTTCCCACAGTTTCTAATTCCAGGGAGAACCTGATTTCTGCTTTTATGAGCATTGTGAAAACTGAACTCCTTCCATGTTCCTCTCAAAGAAATGAAGGATAAAACAGCTATACCTCACGGACTTGAACAATTTCTTATCTGAGATGTGAGTTGTTTTGAACTTAGTTCAACAGAAAGCAATTTTGATGACTTTGTTTCATGACACAGGTACTAGAATGTTGTTTTCATAGTACACTATGTCACCATTTCTTTTTCTGAAGCAGGCTTGCTCATGTTCCTCTATCCATTGTCTTGTAATTTCTGCTTAATCACATAAAAAAGAGTTTATTCCTAGTCAGAATGCTTACATAAACCCTCACAGAGAAGTTCTTAAATAATGTGTAGTTCCCTGACTCTTGGGAAGCTTAGCAATAATTGAAATGCAAAACCAAACCAAACCAAACAAAACAAACTTTGCCTTCTAATGAGTTAATTTGAAAATATGATTTCATATATGGTAACTTCCTCAAACTAAGGGATACTATGCAGCAAGAGAGGACCAAGAGCTACAGAATGTGGAGGCCAAGGTCATGACATAGAGAGACAGTAGAACTCAGTGGAAGGACTCAGGACGAGCAATTAAAAGATGTGGACTTGAGGTCTCATGATATCTTGGACAGGTCCACTTGATTCATTCACCTGAATTTATAGTGGACTTCAATTATATACTACCATTAAGGGTTGATTATTTCTGATAAGAAAAAGATGTATTTCCTGTTATTTAGAAGGTTACAGTATAATACAATTGGTAGTTACATAAATAAGAAATTATAATCACTTTGACAAATTCTATGAAAAAGGACTTATAGGTACTGCAGGAAACACAAAGGAATAAGATATAACCCATTCTCCAGTAGGTAGAGGGAGTTTTCAGGAGGAAGAAAAGTCTTAACTAGGACCAAAATAATGGGCAGAAATTGGGAAAATGAAAGGAAGATGGAAGAGTGGGATCATACAGGAAAAGGAGGCAGCCAGCTCCAAGGCTAGTGTAGAAGAGAGATGTAGGCAAATCTGAAGATTCATGGACTGACTCAGGGAGACCAGGGGAGGGAGTGGTGACAATGCAGCTTGAAATGTATGTAGGGACCAGCTCAGGAGGCATCTCTAGTCATTCCTAGGAAGTTCCCATTCTGAAGACCAGAGGAGCAACTGTAGGGATTTTATTCCAGAAGGGCCATAGTGCACCCAATATTTGTGTTTCAACCAGACTATTGTTTTTCTTTCTTTCTTTTTTTTTCCCTGAATTGTAAAATGATGAATATTAGCAGAAAGAACAGTTAGGAAGCTAGTGAAGTAGTTGAGATTAGGTGATGATGATCAAGTGGACTTGAGGAACACTAGAGCTGAAGAATGACAGAATCAGATAAGTTTTGGTGGCATAATTGCCATAATTAATCTTCATTCTTGAAATGTCCTATCTAATAATGTCTTAAAGAAAAAAAAATGAAAGAGCTCAATTAACTTTGAAAATACATGATGTTATTAAAACAGTGCCTTTGTGGACCCACTTGAAATATTTTTAATTTAACTAGTTTTGTATATATGACATTACAACAATGAAAATGTCATTTATTTCTATCATGTTAACAAAAAGCTCAATTAAAGTCACTTTCTTTCTAAACTAGTCCTTAAAATATTTCACTACTAAGTGAAAATGAATGCTTTTTAAAAAGAAAGCCCACTAGAATGAATTGTATTTATTAAAAGGAAAAATAGGAGCAATGGTAATGTCTGACATTAATATGTAGTTTGCTATATCTTATTTTTCAAGCTTTTTTCTTCCCCAACATATCTGAGAGGCATAGTCCTCAACTCATTACAGCCATCCACTGTTCACTCATCCATGCTTGGTAAAGTGTGGATTCTTGATGGGATATGTGTGGTATTTCAAATTCCTGTGGGCATGCTGTTGATTGGAAAGTATCCGTCATTTTCAGGCGTTCAGGTGACTTTACTTCACTTCAACCTCCCAGTCTTAGAACCCCCTTTCCTACCATACATGAATTTATAATACTGATACTGGCCACTTTTATCTTATAATCATTTTGTGTATAAATGTTGTACACAAATACTTTCTTGTGTAAGGTACCAAATGTGTTGAATACATGTAGACATAGGGACAGTTATTACCAGATCTGCAGAAGTCCTTATTCCTGATTGAAAGATTCCATTAATCCAGAACCTTGATACTCTAAACTTTTTCAAAGACCAGTGGTTGGAGGGGAGAGGGGATAAAGATCTGGAATGAAACAAAACCCATTTGAAATTAATAAACATTTTGGAATTGGAAAAAAATTACTTTAAGTTAAAATACAATAGGATTCCTCTGAAAGTAAAGTGTATCCAAACTAGTTTTTCTTAATAAAGTTTCTAATTTTGTAACTATGTTTCTATGTTCATTTTGGACTCATATCCTGGGGCTACTCATCTATGCTAACTGAAAAGTGTGTTTTTTTGTAGTTAATGTCTAGGATTACTCATTGGTATAGGAGGGCCAAAGATCATTTTCTTCTTGCTCATTTTGCTTCTGTTTTGTGGCCGTGGGGCAGTGGTGCAAATGACATATGGCTTTAGTAGGCTGATTCAGCAATATCTGTGTGTGATACGTTTAATTTTTCACCTAGAAAATTTTCCATTTCCTTTATGGCTCCTTTTTGTCCTGAAATGTCTTGTAGAGGCTGAAATGTTCCTTAGCCTATTGAAAGAGGGTCTTGCAACAAAAGGTGTTACTTCTCAGAACTTTATCTCTTTCCTTGAGAACCCTCCATATGCCATTATCATATTACACCTGACTTGAAATGAGCCACTCTTAGTGTCTATCTCTCCCAGCTATACTGCTCTGAAGTTCCTTGGGACTGGAAATTCAACTTTATCGACTGAGTACAGAGAACAATGAAATCAGTGGTGGATGCACAGTTTAGGATCAATAAAAGTACTTGAATTGTCCTCTCCTGTACTGTGCTGAGCACCTTTTTAGTGTCTTATAAAACCCCTTCTCACATCCAATCCTATTTAAGCCTCATAAAAACTCTAGAGCATGATGATTATCCTTAACAAATCTTTCCGAGCTGATTTTCTAAATGAGCACTCCTCGTTCCTGGGTCAGTTTAAACATTATGTCTAGCCTGGATTTTGTACTAGTCTAACTCTTCTTTTAGCTCCACTATTGTCCTTGTGTCTTGTGCTCCATAGGGCTTGTGATTTCCTTTAATTTATTTAATTAAGTAATTTATTTTTTTGGTACTGAAGGACTGAACCCAGGACCTCAATTGTACTTTGCAAGGGCTCTACCCCTGAGCTGCACGCCCAGCCCCTTGTATACTTTGTATTTTGTGATAGGTTCTCCATAAATAACATAGGCTGCCTCGAGCCTCAACCTTGTGATCCTTCCTGCTTCTGCATCCTGAGTTGCTGGGATTACAGCATGCATCACTGCTCCTTGCCTAGTTTTTCTTTTAAGATGTGATACGTTGTTAGGTTGTTGTTGTTAGGTGCCGTTGAGTCGGTATCCGACTCATAGTGACCCTCATAGGGTTTTCAATGGCTGAGTGCTTCGGGATTGTCTTGGGAGTGGATTGCCATGCCCTTCTCCCATTTTTGTGGTTCTGGGAATTGAACTCAGGACCTCAGAGACTGCAGCGCAGAGCTCTACCCACTGAGCTAAATCCCAGCCCAAGATATGATACAGGTCACATAATTTCTCAGATAATACCCTCTGAGGGCTTCTCATCATATTTATAATAAAACTCCATTTACTCATCATGGCTTATAAAGTTCTACTTTCAGTGCTGTTCCAAATGTTATCACAATTGTAGTAAGAAAGTTGGTTTATATTATAACCAAGTATATGTGCATGCACGCACACACACACACACACACACACACACACACACACACACACACCCCTACCTCAAAGCAAAATCTTCATACTCGGATATTTTATATCTCAGTCCATGCTTCTTGGTTATATTAATAGGTGCTGGTTATAATGAACCAGTTTGTTTTCATGACTTTAATTTAGAAAACATGTCTACTTGATTTGACCCCAGCCTACTTTTTTGATTTTATTTTCTTTGCTTTCCTTTTTCCATTTTCCTCTAGTATAGTGATCTCCTTGTGTTTCTCTGACCATGCCAAGCAAGCTCCTCTAATGAGTTCTTTGTATTACAGTTCCTTCTGCCTGGGAATTTCCTCCTCCTAGATATCCACGTGGCTCCTATCATGACAACATTCAAATCTCTGCTTAAATGGTACCTTCTCAAAGAAATATTCCATGATTATCCAAGAATAGAACTCTGTTACACTGTAGTTCTTAATTTTTTTCTTTATATCATCATTTGACATGGTACATCTCTTTTTATTGTTGGTCTCTTCCACCAGAATTAAAGATCTACAGAGAGAAATTGACTCTAGGGCACTACTCTATCCCAAGTACCTGAAACACTGTATAATTCTTGTTAGGTGCTGTTGAGTTGGGTCTAACTCATAGCAACCCTCACAGGGTTTTCAATGGCTATTTGTTTTGAGATTACTTCAGGACTGGACTGGCATGTCCTTCTCCCATTTTTATGGTGCTGGAGATTGAGCCCAGGGCCTCAGAGAGCACAGACCAACTCTCTGCCAAGTGAGCTAAACCCGAACCTATTTCATCCTTAGCAGTAATGTAATCAATTTTTGTTGAATGAATGCATCTACATTTACAATTGAAATATTAAGACTTGTGGATTTTAATGGATGTTAAGCCTTGACCAAAAATTTTTGGTTAATTTGAGTGCATATAAATCCGGTATCTATTTGTTTTAAACATTATCTTAATAGTATTAAATACATCATCATTTATTTCATATTCTTAGCTGACAGTTTTCCAAGTTTGTAGGTGTTTGCTTTGAGCACAGTAATTGTTATTCATTCATTTATACTCTTTGAATGTCTACTATGTATTACATACAATGCTAGAGATTGGCCAATAAAGACATAAATTTTTTCCTCAATTACTTGTCCCATTGTTTGCTGAGAAGACAAACAAGTAAATGTTGATAAATAGTCCAAATTTAACTTTATGAGATATTCAGTAATGTGTGTTAGAGAAGGCTCTTTGGAGGAAGAATTAGGTAAACAGAAACATGAAGGAGAGGTAGAAATTATGCAAATAAAGAAAAACAGGCAGAATAAAGGATATTGATGGGACCTAATAACAACAATCTAAATCCCAGAGTCAAGAAAAGGCTGGGGAAATTGCAAATTGTTTGCAGTAACTCAGTGGAAAAGAGTGAGAAATTATTTGGGGTTGATAGGCAGGGACCAGGTAAAGGAGTTTCTAAACATTGTTGTGGACCATGTACTCTATCTTAGGGTGAAGGGGTCTCATTCAATAGCAAGTAGAAGAATAGTATTATAAACTTTGAACTTTCAAAAGGTCCTTCTTTCTGTGAAGTGGAACTAGAGAAAAAAAATCAGATTGAAGGAAGAGGATAAATCTGTAGTAATATAAGTTAGAAGTGGTGATGGCCTGAGCCTAGACAGGGGAGGAAGATTCAAGAGATGTTTAGAAAGTAACAACCTATGTGACTTGTAAGTAATTATATTTGAGACCTAAGGGAGGTGGAATTAAATGTGTTAGATGAATGAATGAAAAGAAGAATGATGGACACTGTACGGTTTGTGGAGACTTTTTGGTTAAAAAACCTTAGAAAAATTTATTTTTCGTGGAGCAGTAAAGAGAATCTCCATGGTCAAGACATGACTAAAGATTTTGGTAGTATAGAGCTAATAAATTTGTGCCCTATCATCTGAGATAACCACAGAACAGAATGAAAACTAAGGAAAAGTGAACTCAGCTTCCTTGTCAAATCACTGGAGCATTATTGTATTAAGCTTTCTAATTACACTCATTTCACATTGTAATTAAAATTTGCATTACTAGCTTTTGGAAGTTCTTCTGGTCACTTAGTGCTATGATGTCTCCAAGCAACAGTAGTGCTTTCTATGTAACCCTTTATAACACAATGCTTGGCACAGTGCAAGCTCTAGAGGGATGCTTGCTAAATTACCTGGTATAATATTTCCCCTCCCTTTGTAATAGTTTTCACTCAAATAAAGGAGTATATGAAACAATTTCACTGCAAACTGAGTTGTCCACAGTCACCCACTCAATAGTATCAGGGTCCACAGTGCTCTGAGCATGGGTCTTTTTCAATTATTCCTTTCAGGAAATCTCTGACTTCTTCAAGAAGCTCACAGTTTCTCCTTGTGCACTTTGCTCACAGACTGTACTTGGTTATGAGATACAAATTTCATGTTCCCTTTGAATACAATTCAAAAATCTTTGTTCTATTCAGAAATTTCTTTTTCTGTTTGTGTTTTGTTTGTTTTTTGTTTTTGCAGTACTGGATCTTGAGCCCAGGGCCCTTTCCATGCTAGGCAAGCACTGCACAACTGAACCATACCCCAAGCCCCCCGCTTTTATTAATTTTGGGGCAGGATCTTGCTAAGTTGTACAGGTTACCTCTAGCCTCAAATCTGTCATCCTCCTGCCTCCACCTGCCAAGTAGCTGGGACTATAGGCATGTGCAATGATGCCCAGCTGGAAATAATTTTATTCTATCAAGAAATATGTATCATTGAAGATTGAGAGAAAGTTACTTTCTTTTCAATGTTTTCTCTTGCATCTATACAAATGAACTGTACTTAGGCAAATGATAAACTTGATTTTATTACTACATGAGAGGTTAGAGCACAGGTCTTAATCTTGGCTGTACATTATAAATTACCTGATTAGTTTTGAAATATTCCAAAGCCTGGGATTCACCTCAAAATAATAATCAGAATAATCAGAATCTCTGTGTTGGTAATTCATTCATTTAATTTCAATTTAATTAATTAATCAATTAATTAATTAAGTTAGTGGTAATGGAGGGCTGAACCCAGTGCCTTGTGCACACTTTGCAAGTGCTCTAACACCAACATGCACCCTCGGCCCCTTTATAATTTTTTATCTTGAGACATGCAGGCTGCCTCTGGCTTGGAACCTGCGATCCTCCTGCCTCTGCTGCCCAGCTGATGGGATTATGGGCATGAGCAACCATGCCGCATAGGTCATTAGCACTTTTAAAGCCCCCAGGTGATTTTCATATGCAGTCATGGCTGAGAACTCTTGCTTGATAAAGCAAGTTGATGAAAATGATGAAATCATCAAGCTTTACTTAATGTGTGCTCTTTTTTTCAACCACAAGGTGGCAGCATCACAATGCAGTGCACATCCCAGTCCTCATATTAAGACATGGAAATTTAATCTATAATACTTACTAATAGCATTTTGAGAGTCCTCCCCACTCCAGACAGAGACAGCATTAACTTTTCCCCTTGATAGTATATGTTGATCCATGTGCCTCACAAGGTTTTTAAATAATATATTCATTTCAATAGGTTAAATTATCAGGAGCTGTATTATAAGCCATTGTTGGATGGAAAAAGGCAAAACAAAACTAACTACATTGATTTTGTATTCAAACAAACTACATGGATTTATATTCGGATAGATTTGGGTTTAAATATTGCCACCTCCATTCATGAATGTATTGTTTTTGGTCTTTTTGTAGTTCAGTTAACATACCTAGAAGACTAGGGCTGTCGGAAGATCTAAGTGAGATACTATATGAAAATCAGTGCTGTAAAAATGATACTAGGATGATGAAAATGTTGAGGAGAAAAATGATTATATGATAATAGAGTCAATTATAAAGTCCAGGAAAAAAGAACAGGATAGTACTCTTGTGTTTATAGTTTTCTTTTCTGCATCTGGGTCTCCTCCTCCCCTGTACATGTCCTATTTTTCAGTTTCTGCTGGTGATTGCTTCATACCAATAAACATGTGCTATATTTTTTCATTTCAAAGAACGAAGAATCAAAAACAACTTTTTAAATTTATATTTCTGCCTTTAGCAGTGAAAGTGCCTTTCACCTTAAGAGCCAAGTTCATACAAAGATTTTGTTGTTGTTGTTGTTAGGTGCCATCAAGTCAAGTCCGACTCATATCGACCCTTGTGGGGTTTTCCAGTGATTGATTATTTGGGGATTATTTTCAAGAGTGGATTGCCACATCCTTCTCCCTTCAAAAAATTTGTCCTTGTTTAATCAAAATTATTCTACTTCACTTCTCAAACCTTGAAACTACTTTCTCTGAAGATACTATTGGCCTTGTAGGTGCAAAGTTCAAAGAAAATTGGCCTCTCCTGTGTTTCCCCATTTTAGTAAGGTTGACCCCCTGTTTGGCTGACACTTCTTCCCTTCGGGTTCTGTGGTGGAGGCACTTCTGCCCTCCCCATCCCCTACTGCTTGGTTCTGAGTTGTTTTTGCTTCCGTTAGATGTGTATGCTTTCCTTTTAGCCCTAATTTCATTTACCACAGCCTTAATTTTAAGTACCTTCAATAACTTGGATACATGATCACATACAGCTGTCATGAGTTCCAGATCCATAAATAGAAGTGTCTGAAATTTTAATTTGCATCTCAGAATGAGTATGCTGAGTAGTGAACTGGTTACATCTCCTAACCACACAATCTCCTCTTCCTCCTCTCACCTGTGGCACCACTATTCCCCCAGATGATTGGAGCAGAGCCCAGGACTCACTGGATGCAGCTCCCTCAGCCTCTTCAAATCCAAGTTGTCAGAGCTTGTCAATTCTTCAATGACCACCAATCCCACCAAAAAAAAAAAAAATTCTCAAAGGAAATGTTGTTGTTGTTGTTAGGTGCCATCAAGTCGGTGTCAGACTTGTACAACAGATGAAACACTATTGTCAGTGCTTCTCTGCTACTCATAGAGTTTTCAATGGCTGCTTATTTTGGGGGAGTGGTTTGCCACTGCCATCCAAGTACTAACCAGGCCCGACCCTGCTTAGCTTGGGAGATCTGCTGGGATCAAACGCCACAGTGGTACCAATGCAGGCCTCTTGAAGGAAATAGTCACATCATAGTCTTTCTTCCTTACCTTACACTCATGCTTTAATACAGCCTAGCCTGACTTTTGCATGAAAGTGTTCTTATTAAGGGCACTAAGTTGTGTTTTTGTGTCTGTCCCCTTTCTGCCTCTTCCAGGATGCCCCTAAGAGCACTTCTGCAAATGATCACTTGCATGTGAATCTCCATCTCAGTTCTTGCTTCTAATAACTCAGTGTAAGATCACTTAGGAAAGAAGAATTAATCAGGCTGATTTCCAGAGGCAGCTTTCATTATTCCCCACTCCAGTGGAATGCTTTCAACTCATCTTTCTAAAAAAGTTAACAAAAATTATATATATTTTCTATGTATAAATATTGCTATGAAATATGTATACATTGTGGAATGGCTAAACAGAGCTAATTAACATAAACATTACCTCACATAGTAATCATTTTTTATGGTGAGAACACATAAATTCTATTCTCTTATCATTTTCAACAGTACTATACATGTTATTAAGTATAGTTGCCATGTCCAACAATAAATGTGTTGAACTCAATCCTCCTAACTGAAATTTTGTATCATTTGACCAACGTCTTCTGTACCTCCCATCTCCCACCCTTCAGTTCCTTGTAACCACCATTGTACTTTCTACTTCTGTGAGTTCAACTATTTTACACTCCACATATAAATGAGATCATGCTGTATTTGTTTTTCTGTGCTTGATTATTTCACTTAACCTAATATTCTCCAGGTTTATTCATGTTGCAGCAAATGACATGTTCTTTATCCATCCATCTATGGATGGACACTTAAGTTGATTCTATATCTTGGCTATTATAAATACTCCTACAATAAACAGGGTATGCAGATGTCTTGATGTACCACTTTAATTTTTCCTATGTACCCCAAGGTGGGGTTGCTGGATCATATGGTAGTTCTACTTTTAATTTTTAGAGATACATCTCTACTGTTTTCCATAGTGGATACACTAATTACACTCTCAACAGTATGTAAGTATTTTCTTTTCTCCACATCCTCTCCAAGACTTATCTTTTGTCTTTTTGATAATAGCCATTCTTATAGGCATATGGTCATCTTTTATTATGGTTTTAATTTGTATTTCTCAATTAATGATAGCATTTTTCATGTATCTGTTGGCCATTGGCCAGTCATACATCTTCTTTTGAGAATTGTCTATTCAGATCCTCTGCCCATTTTTTAATTAGGCTATTTGATCTCTTAGTGTTGAGTTGCTTCAGTCCTTTATTATTGGGTATTAACACCATATCAGATGTGTTATTTGCAAATATATTCTCTGATTCTATAAGTTGTCTCTTCACTTTTTTTATTATTTCCTTTGCTGTGCAGAAACTCTTTAGTTTGATGTCAACCCAGCTGTCTATTTTTGCTTTTTTTTCTTTTTTGTCTGTGCTTTTGAATGCCATTGCCAGAGCTTTCATTTTCTTTCTATTTTTCTAGTACTTAGAGGTTGAACCCAAGGCCTCACGTATACTTTGTAGGTGCTTTACTACTGAGCTGCACCACCAGTCCATTTTTCATTTGTTTCTTTTGTGACAGGGTCTTGCCAAGTTACACAGGCTGCCTCTGGCCTTAAACCTGCAATCCTCTTCCTTCTGTGTCCAGGGTTGCTGGAATTATATACATGTACCAGCATGCCTAACTTCCTCTATGTTTCCTTTTGGTAACTTTTAAGTTTTAGGACCTACGTTTAAGTATCAAATCCACTTTGAATTGATTTTTATATAGGATGAAATAAATGTCTAACATCAAGGTGCTTGTAGATTTCTGAAATATTGATTGATAGTTTCATACTAGTGTGGTTGGAAAAGATGCTTGATGAAGTTTCAATCTCTTAAAATTTGTCAACAATTGTTTTGTGTCCTACCACAGGATTAATCTCAAAGAATATTCCATGTGGTCTTGAGAAAAATCTATATCATACAGTTATTCCATAGAATGTTCTGGATACATCTGTTAGGTTCATTTTTGAAGTACAGTTTAAGTCCAGTATTTCCTTATTGATAATCTATCTTGATTATCTGTCCATTGCTGAAAGTGGAATACTGAAATCCTCTACTATTGTTGTATTATACTCTCTCTCCCCCCTTAGGTCTGTTGATATTTTTTATATATTTAGGTACTTTAATGTTGCATGCATATATATTTATAACTGTTATATGCTCTAGATGAATTGACTATTTTATTATTATACAGAGGTACCAAAAATGTATGCACACCTTGGGATGAAAACTTTGCATTTTGCTGTTTTAAGAATGCATCATATGATTGTTCATTTAATTAGTCCCGTCTTTTAAGTGAATGTCATATTACACATTGCTATCATAATTCAATTCAACTTTGAAAAGTAATACATAGGTTACATCTCTCTTAAAATGTGTGTACATTTTTTGGCACCTGTGGTGTAATAACCTTCTTTCCAAGGATTCAAACAAAACTCAAACCCAAACCCTGAAATTGTTCTGGTTCAAGGATTTAAAATTTTTTTCCCCTTTATTAATAAATGATGATGGGGTACAGAGTAATACGGCTTTGGCCTTTTCCATTATATATCCTTTACATCACTTCTGGCAATACTTTCATCAACCCACAAAGTTTATGGAGACTTATGGCTAATATGTGTTGTTGTTGTTGCTGTTAGGTGCTTTCAAGTCGGTATCCAACCCATAGCAACCATAGGTACAATAGGTGAAGCACTCTATTGTCAGTGTTTCTCTGCTATTCATAGGGTTCTCGATAGTGGATTATTTTTGGAAGTGGGTTGTCAAGTCCTTCTCCCAATGGCTAATATATAGTAAAACTCAAATGCTTATTTGGGTTATATGCCTCTATTTTTCCAATGTACACAGGAAGTTGTGCTGTTTACACTGAGATGGCCCTCTCCCCATTCATCCCTCACATTGACCCTCCTCCCCATCACACCTTCCCCAATCTTGGCTTCCCTCTGCTAATTCCATCCCTCCTTTCTATTCTTTATATTGTCTCGTCTTTGCTAAGTTTAATTGTACATTTTTATATATCAATTTATGTATAGGATTTTTTCTTCCTTTAAGTATGATTCAGCTCCCACATATGAGTGAGAACATATGCTATTTCTCTTTTGAACTTGTGCTCATTTGCTTGAGATGATGTTCTCCAGTTCCATCCATTTTGCTGCAAATCACATTATTTCATTTTTTTATGGCTGAGTGGTATTCCATTGTATATATGTACCATAATTTTTTTAATCCATTCTTCTGTTGATGGGCACCTTGGTTGGTTCCATATCCTTGCTATTGTGAAGAGTGCTGAATTGAATATGGAGATGCAGGTGTCTCTGTGGTATGATGACTCATCTCCCTTTGGGTATATTCCCAATAATGGTATAGCTGGGTCATATGACAGTTCTATTTTTAATTTTCTGAGGTATCTCCATATTGATTTCCAAAGTGATTGGACCAAATTACAGTCCCACCAACAGTGTAAGAGGGTACCCTTTTCCTCCACAACCTTGCTAGTATTTGGTATTATTTGTTTTGTTGATCTTGATCATTCTTACTGGAGTTAGGTGGAATCTGAGTTGTTTTGATTTGCATTTCCCTAATGGCTAAGGGGAGAAGGATGTGGCAACCCACTCCCAAGGCAATCCCAAAAAACAGTCAGCCACTGAAAACCCTATGAGGGTTGCTATGAGTCGGACACGACTTGACGGCACCTAACAACAACAACAAATGGCTAGGGATATTGAGCATTTTTTCATGTGCTTCCTGGCCTTTTGAACTTCTTCATTTGAGAACTGTCTGTTCAGTTCTATTGCCCACTTGTGCATTAGATTATTTGTTGTCTTGGGAAATACTTTCTTGAGTTCTTTGTAAATTCTAGAAATTAGTCCTCTGTCAGATGTATAGGATGAGATTTTCTCCCATTCAGTGGGTTCTTCCTTAACTCTCTTGGTTGTTTTCTTTGCTGTACAGAAGCTTTTTAATTTCATGTAATCCCATTTGTCTATCCTTATTGCAATTTCCTGAGCAATTGGAGTCTTATTAAGGAAATGCCTTCCTATGCCTATATATTGGAACATGTTGCCTATATTTTCTTCTAGTAATTCTAAGGTTTCTGATTTTATGTTGAGATCTTTTATCCATTTCAAGTTGACTCTTGTGAAGATTGAGAGGTGCATGTCTGTTTTCATTTTTCTGCAGATGGAAATGCAAGTTTCTCAGCACTTTTGTTAAAGAGGCTATCTTTTCTCCAAATTGCCTGCTCAGCTACTTTGTCAAAGATCAGGTGGCTTGTAGATGCAATAGTGTATCTCTGGGTCCTCAATTCTGTTCCACTGGTCTTTAGGCCTATTTTTGTGCCAATAACAAGCTGTTTTTGCTACTATCATGCTGTAGTATAGTTTAAAGTCAGGGATTGTGATCTTGCCTGCACTACTTTTGCAGCTTAAGAGTATTTTGGCTATATGTAGGTTTTTTGTTTTGTTTTTTTTTTGTATTTCCATATGCATTTCCGAGTGATTTGACTTGCCTATCTGTATCCATTTTTTTCTCTTGTCTGACTGCTCTGGCTAGGACTTCAGTCACAATGTTGAATAAGATAGGAGAGAGTGGGCATCAGTTTTGTTCCTGATCTTAGAAGAAATGCTTTTAATTTTTCTCCATTTAATACAACACTGGCTATAGGTCTATCATAGATGGCATTAATAATGTTGAGATATTTTCCTCTTATGCCTATCTTCTCCAGGGTTTTTATCATGAAAAGGTGTTGCACTTTGTTAAAGGCCTTCTCAGCATCAATCGAGATGATATTGTGGTTTCTGTTTGCAAGTCTCTTAATATGTTGAATTACATTGATTGTATGTCATATTTTGAATGAGCCTTACATCTGTGGCATAAAGCCTACTTGGTCAAGATGCATGATCCTTTTTATATATTGCTGAATTTGGTTTGTCAAGATTTTGTTGAGAATTTTGGCTTCTATGTTCCTTAGGGAAATGGGTCTATAGTTTTCTTTCTTAGATGTATCCTTGCCCAGTTTAGGTATCAGGGTGATGGTGGTTTCATAGAATGAGTTTGGAATTCCCCCCTTCTTTTGTACTTTTTGAAGTAATTTGAGGAGAAGAGGTTAATTCTTCTTTGAAGGTTTGGTAAAATTTGTTCAAACATTTTTAAAAATTTTTCTGAACCTAAACCTGAACTGAGACCCAGCGATTTGAATCCTATGTGTAGATATTAGTGCTTCAAACTAAACCTGAACTCAAACCTTGAACCTACTCCAGATCAAGAATTTTTAAAATTTTTTCTTGGTTCAGTTTCGAGTTCAAAATTTTTAAAAAAATATTTGAACTGGAATATGTTCAGTATTTGGGTTTGGGTTTGAAGCCCTGTTCTGTTATCTACACATAGGATTCAACAGTGCAGGTTCAGAAGAACTTTTTAAAATGGTTGAATTGGAATAGGTTCAGGATTCAGATTTGTATTGGGTTTGAGCCCCTGCATCTTTGTCTTGTTTCATAGTTGTTGAATTTACCTATATATTCCTGATGTATAGATGCTCCTATTCTCTTTTAGTTTCAGTTTACAAGGAATACCTTTTTCATCTGTTTGCTTTCAGTTAATGTGTGTCCTTATAAGTGAAGTGAGTCTCTTGCAGGCAGCATGTAATTAGAATTTATTTTTATCCATTCAAGTATTCTCTGTTTTTTGATGGAGAATTTAATCCATTTACATTCAAGGCAATTATTGCTAGGTAAGGCCTTACTACTGCTACTATGTTGTTTTTGATTATTTTATAGTTTCTTCTTTTTTTTCTGTCTTCCCTTGGGATTAAGTGTTCTTTATTGGTGAACTCTGACTCTTTACTTTCTATCTCTTGTGTATAAGCTATAGGTTTTTGCTTTATTGTTATGAAGAGACTTACAAAAAACATCTTATAGGTATAATAAGCTACTTTAAACTAGTAATAACTTCACTTTCATGAACTAAAAACTGCACATTCTTATTCCACCTCCCCACATTAAATATTTTAATACTATAACTTGCATTTTAATATTATTGATCCCTTAACACATTACTGTAGCTATTATTATTTTTAAGCATTTTGTCTTTTAAACTTCATACTAAAGATGTAGATGATTTATACACCACTATTACAATATTCTAGTATTCTGAATTTGACTATGTACTCACTTTTACCAGTAAGTTTTATGTTTTTGTGTGCTTTCATGTTTACTGCTTAGCACCTTCTCTGCCATCTTGAAGGCTTCTCTCTCCCTCTCTCTCTCTCTTTTACTCCCCACTCCCCTCATTTTTGCCTTTCTTGTAAGACCGTTTGAATAGTGCTGAACTCCTATAGCTTTGGTCTGGGAAAGTATTTGTCCTTCATTACTGAAGGACAAATTTGCCAGGAAGAGTGTTTCACAGGATTTTTTTTTTCATTCAGAAGTTTAAATATATTATCCCATTGTACTCCTGCCAATATATAAGGTTTCTATTGAAAAACCTGCAGCTAGCCTTTCTGAACTCTTTTTCTTTTATTTGCTTACTTTCTCTTGTTGTTTTCAAGATCTTTTTGTGTTTGTTTACCTTTCCTTGTTGCTTTCAAGATCATTTTGTCTTTGATTTTTGATAATTTGATTATACTATATCCTGGGCTGGGATTTAGCTCAATCGGTAGAGTGCCGCACTACAGTCTCTGAGGTCCCTTAGTTCAATTCCCAGCATGGCAACAATGGGAGAAGGGCCTGGCAATCCATTCCCAAGGCAATCCCAAAATAGTCAGCTATTGAAAACCCTATGAGGGTTACTATGAGTCAGATACTGACTCGACAGCACCTAACAACAACAATAACAACAATATCCTAGTGCAGTTTTGTTTGGCTTGAATCTGATTAGAGACCTCTGGCTTTCCTGTAACTATATATCTTTCATAGATTTTGAAAGTTTTTTGTGATTAGTTTTTAAAATAAATTTTTATCCCATTGTCTTTTTCCTATCCACTTTCAACTCATGAAACAAAATTTTCTTCTGATTCTGTCCCATTAATCCCATAAACTTTCTTCATTTCTGTTCATTCTTTTCTTCCTCTATATATTTTCAAATCACCTATCTTTGAGTCACAAATTCTTTCTTCTGCTTCATCAATTCTGCCATCAATGCTATTACATTTTTTGTTTTATTCATTATATTTTTCAGCAATCATAAGAATTATTCTACCTAAATTTTTATTATTTCAATCCAGATATAAAAATTTTGTTACATTCATTGAAATATTTTTAACTATTTGGAAAGCTTACTCTTATATGCATAATTTAAGGAAATATTAAATTAAAATGCATATTTTCCTAAATGAGTTTTATGATCTAATTTTGTAAGTAAGTCCTTGGTTAAATTCTTTGAATAAATTATGAATCTTCAGCAATAATAAAACTACTAAGATTGCCAGGAAAAACAAAGCATGATTCAATAAGACACACTATTATTTGCTTTAATCCAGCTGCTCAATTAATAGAGAATGCATGCTCTGAGAGACAGTGCTATTTAAAGGTTTTATTGGCATCTTTAACAAAGCAGAACACAGAGAGATACTTAATTAGGACAAAAGAAGCAGCAGACAAACACCAACAACTTGATGGTTGTCATATGGTTCAGAACATGACTGGTATAGAAAAAAAGTCAATTAAAGTCTCAAAAGTGGATAAAAGAAATAACTTCAAACAATTAGATTTCTCATATCTGGTTTTCATCTCTTTTGTGATTCATATGTACAGAGGTGTTGGTGTCCAAGATATTTTGACTGAAAGCATTTAAAAATTTAAGAATTGGCTGCTTATATGATAGTTGCCAGATACAGTTACATGTGTGGACTGACATAAAATTGTAACAGAAATCAGAGGTGCAGGATTAAACTTGTCTTTCATGAAAATATTTTGTAGGAGTTGAATTATCTGGTTTAAATATATCTGCAACACATAGGAAATTCCAATCCATCTTTTCCTATAAGAATCTATAAATTTTATCCACAACTTTGCCACTAATTAACTCTATGATCATGGCAGAATTACCTTTGCTCTCTGAGTTTATGTTTCTCACTTGCAAATTGGATAAGGTGGCACCAGTAATTTGCAAATTATCTTCCAATACTACCAATATAAAACATGAAAAAAGAATTGCCTTGATGATTAAGCCAAGTACAAATTAATACATTTTGGTTAATGAAAAAGTATTACTTAAATAATATGGTATAAAATTAAGTTTCAAGAAGGAGTAATTTTTAGTTTGTTGGAACCAATTAGGGAATGAATAGATGTTGGTTATCTCTTCAGTAAGAAATTATTCCCAGCCCAAGAACTCCATAGAACGACAACTGAATCCATATTCCTCAATCCTAGATTTCTCATGTAGAATTGTCCTCTTCTATATATTGCCCTTCAAGAATCATATTTTGTAGTTGAACTTTACATTCTTAAAGGCAGACAAAATGGAAGGAAATGCTGATGTGGCATTTTGGAGAAACCAAGGGTATAGCTGAGGTGTTTAAAAACCCAGTGGCAAAAGAGTATTGCCACTTAGTTTCTTTTTCCGTCTAGTCTCAATAATTACCATATACTTGAGTACCTTAGATTGCTGACATTGTGTCACAATGTTGTTATGTGGCTGCTCACTATGTATCCTTCATTCTACAATACTTAAAGAAGTGAGGTGGATATTGGTTATTGACAACTAAAAAGCCAATGAGCATTAAGTAGGCTTTTTCTGGACAAAGTGGGAAATATAGTCCTACTTTTGGTTGTGTATCTATTTCTTATTTTACAAATATGTGCACTTTAAATATTATTTTATTCTTTGTTTAGGATTCAGCTCTATTACCATATGCTCTGAATTACTATGTACATTTGGTTTTAATAAAAATTCTATCATTAATTGACCATGTGGACTTTAACTTACATTTTAAAAAAGTTCTTTGCAGTTTCCTAACTCTGAGGTTTTTTAGGATATGAATAAAGAGCCTACATTAAAGTGACTTCTCAGAAAAGAAATGGCTTTTCTTAACTAGACAGGGACAGTGAACTTCATTTATCAACCTCTTAAACAGAGTTGGGACAGTATATCTGAGACCAGGAGTGTTCGGAGAGCATAAGAAACCTTACAAATATATTTTTTCCAGTGTCACATCTGTTCTACAGTCTCCTATTCTTTTACTCTTATACAACATCTACATTGGTATTGAAGATGTTTCTTTCATATTGTTTCAGTATCTTAAGTACTGTCCCATACTAATGTCTTTACCAAGGATGTTTGGATGTTTCTGGGTGTGATAGCAATTGTGAAGAATGGAAAACTCTCAAAGGGTTCAAAGGACTTTCTGGTGCTATGAAAACCATAAACCTTCATTTGTTTCATTTATAAGAAACTACCAATTATTGACTCTTTTGGAAACTCTTTGCTCACTTGATTCCTTAAGACTGCAGTATTTGCCAGACGTGGTGGCACATGCCTATAATCCCAGTGATTTGAGAGATGGAGGCAGGAGGATCACAATTTTGAGGCCAGAGGCAGCTTATGTAACAGTGTACCCTGTCTCAAGATAAAAACATTAAAAATGGGCTGGGTGTTCATCCCAGTGACAGAGCACTTGCAAAGTATGTGCGAGGCCCTGGGTTCAAACTCCAAGTACCAGAAAAAAAAAAGGTTGCAATATTCTTTTCCTTGTATTCTCCTTTCCCCCCTGGCCCCTCAGTGGATGTATCTTCTTCTGCCAGTCTTTAAAACATGGTGTCTGGCAGAGGTCAACTTAGTATCTTTTACCATTCATTCCTATCTGCATACTTTCCTAGTGTAATCTCTTCCTCTATTATGGTTTCAACAAACTCTTCCTGCTGATATTCTGACATCTGTAAACCTCCAGCCAATAGCACTTACCTGAACTTCAGCTAATATAATTAATTTTCAAATACACATTTTATCTCTCTACCAACTTCATTCCACTTTCTGTATTCTCTCTTTCTTCAGATGATCCCACCAACATCATCATCTATCTACTCCGTTTAAAGTCAGTGAGTCATTCTTCTCTCTCATTTCTCAACTGATTTAAATCTAAAACCAATTTAAACCAGTTTTATTAAAATCTACAAATTGTTTTCAATCTCTCTCTTATTTTTCTTACTTTCCATATTCCAGGCTGACATCTTAATATTTTCTATACATCATACAGTAGCTCCTTAGTTCTTCTCTGTGCTTCCTGTTGTCTTTTTTCAACCCAATGATGGATTCAGCCACACTATTTTCTTATGTTTGTTAGTGGTTTCACCTTCTTTTGAAAAGCCTGTGGTCCATATAAGGATACACGAGACCCGCTTGATCTAGCCTGACCAATCTGTTCTTCTAGGCACAACTCTTGTCTCACGTCACTTTGGAGCACATGCGTTATATTTTATTACCACAGAACATTTCCAGATTTTTTTGCATATGTTGTTATTAGGTGCTATTGCATTGGGTCCAACTTATAGTGATCCTATGTACAAAAGAATGAAGCACTACTCAACACTATGCCATGCCTGGGCCTATGTCAGTGCTTCTCTGCTGTTGATAGGATTTTCAATGGCTGACTGTTTCCAAGTGGGCTACTGGGTCCTTTTCCTAAGCCTGCAGCATCTAGTATTCCCAGGTGATATCCAATACAAGGACTAGTCCCAATCCTATTTAGCTTCTCAGATTGGACAGGATCAGATGTCAGGGTGCCATGGCAGTACATTATTTTTGCATATACACACATACCGCTATCACCTCCATCCTGTTTCTTAGACTCTAAGCTTTGCTTATGATGTGCTTGGGTCCTGGCGTTGTCTTTTTCTTCTTTTCCTCTTCTCTTAAAAATCTCTCACACATCTTTTGCTCAGTAGTAGGTATCAACTACTCCAGGAATTCAAATCCAGATTTTATTAGGATATTCCACTCTGCTCCCACACACCATTTACATAACACTAAGTATCCTGTTGTGCACTAATTTTCTTTTTCACATCTGTCTTACTGCAGTAAATTGTGAATTCCTTGAGTTCATCAGCTAAATTATTGGCATTCAATTTGGAAATCTGTTCCTAATAGAGTCTGGCACATTAGGTACCTAAGATCCTTATTGAATGAATGAATTTAATAGATGAATAAATGAATTATAATATTTACTAACTCAGAGTAACCATGTATTTGTTCACATGTTTATCCATTTAATTGAAACAGTTTGAATACATATATGCAGTGTCATCAATATGCAATATATATAATCCAGCCAGACACCATGGTGCACACCTGTAATCCCAGGTACTTCAGAGGCTGAGGCAGGAAAATCACAATTTCAAGGCCACAGGCACCCTGTGAAACTTAGCAAGACCCTCTCTCAAAACAAAACATAAAATAAAAAGGAGATGAGGGTATAGCTCAGTGGTGGAGCACTTGCTTAGCATGTGTGAGGCCCTGAGTTCAACCGCCCTCTCCTGTAGAAAAAATGCAAATTAAGTTATTGTTTAGGCTGTCTGTATTAGCTTATAGTCCAATTTCTGTAAGAATTTCAACAAAGGACATAAAATCCAAATCTCTAAAAATAATATGAAACTAATCATCAGTCTCGAAGAATATTCAAAGAGATGAGGGTGAAATGCCTAAATAAACCACCACATAATATCCATTTCTTTTTATCCCTGTTCCTCATTATCTTTTATTTAGGTTGTTATCTAGCAAAAGATAATTCTTCCTATTTAATAGGATAGAGAAAGAGAATAACTGAGCAATCCAACACCAGTTTCTGTGTAGCAGATAGAAGCGGGAAATGTTATGGACCATAGTGTGTGTGTGTGTGTGTGTGTGTGTGTGTGTGTGTGTGTGTGTGTGTGTGTGTGTGTGTGTTTGTATGTGTGTGTGAGATAACATTGCTGTTTGGATTATGGGCCAATTACTGTTTTAAGTTGCCATATAGAAGACTTGTTTCTGTCAATGTAGTCTTCCACTGTAGGTGACATTTGCCTCCTCTCCTCAAAAACAAAACAATAAAAACCCAAATATGAATACACAGCTCATTTGAATGATAACTGTAAACACAAGTGTGTTTAAAACATCCCTCTTGATTCACTGAAAGGAAAAGTTTTGGACTCCACTTTGCTTTCTCTCTTTGTAGTTTGTGATGAGAGTCTTTGTACTTTGTGCTTTATGCATCAACAACATCTGTATGTGAAGTTCTAAAAAAATCCTCAAAATAGCTTTGTTGCAAGTAGGAGATGGCAGTTAAGATCTTTGGCAGGAACTGTACTCTAGAGCCATGTTCAACTCAGGCCACCAGAGATTCTGAACACAGTAAGAAGAGCCACTGTGGCACTAGGTGCTGCTCATAGGCCAATAACCTCTTGCAGAAGTCAGAGGGTGTCTCTGAAAATCTTATCCAAAGTCTCCTTACAATAGCAATTTTTGAGGGACTGTATCCTTTTTAGGTCCGCGTCACTCTCATTGAGTAACTCTCTAAGTTTTTCACAAAACTACTGCTTTTCAAGTGTTGAACAAAGGTGAATTCTAGGCTCCCCTGTCTCATGGTACCAAGAATTTTACAGCTATTTCCAGTACTCGGTTCAGTGCCAGCTGGTGTAGCTTTTCTGCCTCACCTTTTCTCCTTCATGGTCATGTGTTTCTCCAAGAGATTTTTTTTTTCTTTTTATGTCATTTGGCCTAAATTAGAGCTACCCTAGCTACTACCACAGATCTCCTCATGTCAAAATATTAGGAACAAGAGGTTGCGGAGTTTATGTGAGACTCTCCTTCCTGGGAAGCATATAGTTGTTGTTAGTTGCCTTCAAGTTGGGTCCTGCTCATAGTGACCCAATGTACAACAAAACAAAACACTACCCAACACGCTGCCACGCCCAGCATCATGTCAGTTCTTCTCTGCTATTCATAGGGTTTTCGATGGCAGATCATTTCAGGAGTGGGCTACCACATTCTTCTCCCAAGGCTGCAGCACCCGGTATTCCCAGGCAGTCCTCCATTCACAGATTAACCAGGCCGGACCCTGCTTAGCTCCTGAGATCAGAAGGGAATTGAGGCCAGGGTGGTACATCTGTAGAGAGGAGTTTGTTTGTGAAGTTTGTGAAAATCTGTCCTTTTCCTATGTGAACTCCATGGAAGAAGAAGAAAACTGATAGCATAATTCAAAATGAAGGCTCTGTCATACCATTTCTCTCAGAGAGGGTTAACCCAGGATCCACTTGGGTCAAGATGACCCACCTCTACAGCCAATTGGCAGCTTCATCTGCCTGAGGGGTAAATATTAGAACTATTTAAGAATAGGGCATACAGCTATATATAAAGATATTTTATGTTGAGAAAAAATGACTAAATATATCTTTATATTGGGGGCTTAGACTTTATAGAGTTTCTCTTCTTTAGAGAAGGTCTAAAAGGGGAACAAGATCTTATCAGTCTGGTAGAGTTTTAGTACTCGTTCACAGAGCAAGTAAACCCAGGAAATAGCAGGTTCTGTGCCCTTGTAATCAAATATCAAGTGCAGCCAGTAATTATCTAAGTGTGGATTCTGAATCAGAAGGTATTGGGAAATGAGATTTCAGGATTTTGGATTCTGCTGCCTTGTTTAATTAGTCATCAGAAAATAATGTAATATAAATAAATCTTCCATAAGTTTGTGGGGAAATTTTAACTTCTGAATGACTGTAATTGTGCCATAATTTGCCTAAAGTTGGGGTCACTACCAAACTCAGTGAATAGCAAGGTATTCTCACATGTTGTAAGCGTTTAGTCATGTTTAGGTGATTATGCAAAATCTATTATTTGTTTTTATTCCTGCAGCCTCCACCTCAGATATATGACAAACAGCTGGATGAAAGAGAACACACCATTGAAGAATGGAAAGGTGACTCTACTATGCAAAAATGTGTAGTTTTTGCTTTATTGAAACTCAAAATGCAGAGAATATCTGGTCCTTTCTATATCCTATACTCAGGATGCAGAAAGTATCCTCAAGATTTTTTCTTATAAAGCAATTTATTAAAAGATGATTTTTAAATGGCTTAGATTGGTCATTTAGCCCAGTTAGTAGAGCATTTGCCTAGACTGCATGAGGGCCTGGATATGATGTTAATGAGCACCAATAAATAAATAAAGATCATTTCCAAAGCTCCAAAACTTTGTCTTTTTATGCTAATGGAATATTACATTTGCTAAAGAATGAAAGAAATTAATTATTGACACTTTTTGACACATTTTCAAAATATTCTTGACTGCCAAAGTGTTTGTCATGGTGGAGGGCAAGGTTCTATTAAAAGTTCACTTCCTTCCTTCCTTCCTTCCTTTTTGTTTCTTTCCTTCTTTTTTTCCCTCAGTATTAGGGGTTTAGAACCCAGGCCTCTCACATGTTTGGCAAGTGTTCTACCAATGAACTGCAATCCCCAGCATTTTTTTTTTTTAGAGAGAGAGAAAGAGTCTCTCTAAATTGTGCAGTCTGCCTCTGGCCTTGAACTTTTGATCCTCCTGCTTCAGCTTCTTGAGTCCCTGGGAATGCAGGCATGCACCACAGTCCCAGTCAATTACAATTTTCAAAATTAAGTTGGGCACAGTGGCTCACACCTGTAATCCCAGCAATTTGGGGTGAAGACAGGAAAATTGTAGATTCGAGGCCAGAGGCAGGCTGCAAAACTTAGTGAGACCCTATCTCAAAATAAAAAGTAGAAAAGTTGCTGGGAGTGCAGCTCAGTGGTAGAGCATTTGCAAAGAGTGCACAAGGCCTTGGGTGCAACCCCTACCCCTGTACTACAAAAAAATCCAATTAAGCTTTCTATATTTGTACTAAGATTATCATATAAACATATAAAATTAAAATTAACTTTGAATTGTTTTGTAAACTTGCAAAATAAAACAATATTTGAATTCATTCACTGGATTTATAGGATTTTAGAGTTTAAATTGAAAACATGTGTACCTAGTAGCTTATTTCTCCTTTAAATTAGAAACAGAATCAATGAATAATACATTTCTTTTTTCAGAAAAACTTCTCCAAACTCTTACTACATCTTTAAAATTATACTCAGGTTGAAATAAAGCAGAACAACAAGTCAAACATAAAGAACTATTAAACTAATATGAGTAATTACAGAGTAGAATAAATATGAGAAAGTCAAATGCAGATGATATTAAATAATCATACAAAAGTGAGGAAATACATAAAGGAAAAATCCAAATGGAAGGAATTTTGAGCTACCTTTAAGGTATTAATAAATATAAACTGAGAAAAGAAAAAAAAAGGAATACCAAATAGGGAATAGAAGAGAAAAACAAATGGTATAAATAAGCCAGAAATGTTAAAAGGAGTAAATAAATTCTGTTGGTCAAGGGCCGTGCTAGTGCATATGAAAAAATGAGCATATACAAAAAATGAATCAAGTGGAGATAAAATGATGGTAGATGGAAAAGACTTTCTTTGATCTAAATAAGAATAGGAAAGAGTTCTTGAGAGTTCATGAATAGGTGATAGGATATAGCCATTATTTGAGAAGAACAAAAATTAAATTGGAGAAAGAATTACCCATATAGGGTGATGATTATATAAATTGTACACCATTGCAAAGTAAAGATGAGTAGGGCTGAATGACTTTTAGCTAAAAGAGGAAAAATAAAAAGAACTAAAGATATCAAAGTTTAACTCTAGCAATGAAAAGCCAAAAATGGATGTTGGGTTGGGAATGAATAAAATTAATTTTTAATGTGTTGGATTTTAGATCTGATTGGGTTTACAAATTTAAAAATATGAGTCTACAAGAAAAATGATATAAGAGATGGAAGTTGTAGGATAGTATTAACTTAAAGTTGTGAGAATTTGTACATCTCTTAGAGAGTGAATATAAAAAAAAAATGGTTGTTCAAAAATATGGCCAGGGGTTGAGTGTATGGCTCAGTGGTAGAGCACTTATTTAGCTTGTGCAAGGCCATGGGTTTGATCTCCAGCGCTACACAAAAACAAACAAAAAACAGAGCCATTAAAATCCTTAATAGAATGTATCAGAAAGCCTCCCCTGTTCAGAAAATAATAAAATGTGTCTTTTTATACATTTATTTATCTAATTTCTTTATTCAGAACCTACTTTTGCCAGGCTTTATGGTAAATGCAAAGAAATATAGAGTACAGGAATCCCAAGAAGCTTTTAATCTACTCAAACCCATTTAAATGTTATTTTTCTTTATATAATGCATTTTTCTGTGGATTAAGGAAAAATTATTTCCTAATAACATGAATAACTGTTTCTTACAGAACTCATCTACAAGGAAGTAATGAATTCAGAAGAAAAGACTAAAAATGGTGTAGTAAAAGGACAACCTTCTCCTTCAGGTACTCACTCTCAGTGAATAACCATTAAACCAGTACTTGTGTATTTTCTTGGCCTCTGAGGAGCAGGTGCAGCCCATAACATTGCTTTTTGAGCATATAAACAAATACATGACTTTCCCTATGATTTTCTTTTTATTGCTTTTGATACTGTGTCATTCATTCTGATTATTCCAATTATAATGCCTCAGCACAACAGTTCTTTCAGAACTGATTTTAAAATATCAATGAATCCTAAAGAAAAGTAAACATAAGCTGCTTCAAGGGAAAATGTTCTTCATCAAAACCTAAAGCCATAAAGCCCTCTTTACTACCAGGTCAATATAGAGGTGCAGAATCCATCCCTCCAGCCAAAGCTCTTCCCTCCTTCATTCTCAGTGTTTGAATTCTCCCCAAGGTCTCAATGACAATAGTGGAAGCATCTCCTAAGATGGGCTCCATTTAAAGTCAGCTTGGAAAATCTTTAGTTTGCTATCTGCAAAATCTAACACACATTTGCACCCATATATATTTTGCTGACCCTGGTAATATACTTTAACATTACTTGAAATAATCTACTTGCACTTACTAGTGCTGCCTAATTTTTCTTAACATTTGTGTTCTGATTACAAAGAATTTTAGAAAACGTGGTGGTTTATTTTCACCTTTAAACTATACTCAGGCTCATGCTGGCAAGAATGGAAGTTGTAAATGATGAGTTTAGAGGAAAACTGATGTGGATGTCCTACCTTTAATAAACAAGTATTTCCTATGCACTGCAAAAAAGATGTGGGATGAATTAATCAGTGACTCATACTGATATTTCCCTTTGAATAACCAAGTTGTGTCCAGCAACTGTAACACCCAAACAAATGAGGTTCATTTATTATGTCGTCTTCTCCTCAGTATACTTGAGGCAGTATCCAATTCTATCTCAAGTCCCCTTTCCTTGAAGAGAGTAAAGGGAATCACTGGAGTTGCTGTCCATTTTACCCTCCCCCCCGCCCCCCCCCCCCCCCCCCCCCCCCCCCCCCCCCCCCCCCCCCCCCCCCCGCTAGTTCATTCTAGCATCTGGATTGATACAAGAAGTCCACAGAAACTTTCTAACTTATCTTTAGGCTCTGTCTGCTGTTGATTAAAGAACACGCAGACAGAATTCAACAGATTTATGATGCCATTTGTTAAGGCAGAAAGACTCTTTGTCCTTGTTATTGTTGTTATGTGCCATTAAGTTTTGTTGGACTCATAGTGACCCTTACAGGGTTTTAAATGGCTGATTGTTTTGGGATTGTTTCAGGAATGGATTGCCATGTCCCTCTCCCATCCTTGCCCTTAGAATTCCTATAATGGCCAGTATATATTTTCTGATAATTATTAAGAAGTTAAAATGCCAGTATACAGCAAAGGATGACCTAGAATTTCAGTTTTGGACTGAATACATCTTAACAGAACCTATTGTATTCATCTCTAGTCCAAGTCCTCATTATTGGTTTCCTTCCACACTGTGTTGTTCTCAAAGACTTTTCATATATTCCCAAAGAATAGGATGTTTAATTCTTATAGTTCCTACTAGTCCTTGCCTTTTAAATATTAGACCTTTTGTCTTACAATCCCTTAGTGATTATATGTTTATTAACAGGATTATATGCATTTATCTTTGTGGTGTGCCATGCAGTTCTGTGCCTTAATAATAATAGTAGATCGATAAATATGTATTAGTTTGAAAATTGCCACTCAGTTCTCTCAGCATGTTTTTTGCTGCTATTCCAAAGACAGAATTCAAGACAGGATCATGGTTTTAATGCAATGTGTGATTCAATGTGTACTTATACCACGGTTATAAGTATTTACCCACCCTGTTAATCTCCATGAATATCATTGGGTCAAGCATCAAGTGTATGCTGTTGGCATTTGTCCATGCTTCAGGTAAAGGTTTGATGCTTTCAGATGGTAACTGAGTCACTCATTTTGGAAATGTATATTTACAATTTTTTTTTTTTGCAGTCCGAGTTACTTTAGTGTGTTAATGGTTAATTCTAAAATACATTCTGCATAAGTAAAAAGACTAAGCCACTTTTTTTTTTTTTTGGCACTAGGGGACTGAATCCAAGGCCTTGTACATACTTTGCAAGTACTCTGCCACTGAAGTGCACACTCAATCCCCCCTTTTAAAATCTTGAGACAGAGTCTCACTAAATTATGCAGCCTGCCTCAGTCCTTGAGCTTGTGATCCTCCTGGCTCTACCTCCTGAGTTGCTGGGATTAAGGGTGGGACTGTAGGCGTGTACCACCCACCATACCTGGTCAGCTGAACCACTTTTATACCATTTCAACTACCCTGTAATTATAAAAAATTATCTACTTTATAAGGTGCTCTAAAAGATAGTTGATGGGTTTAACCAATTTATAGTTGAAATGATTATGGATTCAATATTTTACTAGGTGACTTTAGACTAAAAATATGTGACTTAATTTTAATAAATCATTGGAGTTCTATATCTTATATGACATACTTATGTATGGTATATTTGTGTCTGTTATGTATAGACTGTAGGGTAACTGTGCATTGTAGCACTGTAGCCCATAAGGACATTTGGATACATCTCTTCCCTAATGAAGCTTATTGACCTCACATTGGTACCTTGAAAAAAGCCAAGGAAGATTTACAACATGGAACTTGGCAGACTGCATAACTCAGGGTGCTTTTTTCTCCCAAAGAGTCAATTTTCAAATTTTTATGGTGCAACACTCTATGAGTATACATATATTTGTGTGCAGTAAAGTATGTTGGAAAAATGCAATTACTAGAAAACTTCACAAAAGCTATACTTTTTATTCTTTTTATAGCCACCTTTCCTCATTCTTATTAGTGTTTGCATAACATATTTTATTTAGTAAATAGCTAGAACAAAGTAATTTTACAATATAGGTTCTTTAAATATTCATTATGGTAACACTGGGAATCTTGTAACAAGGAAATAAGTTAATGCAGGTCCTTGGGACAGAATGGTTTCAATATCCAAACCTATGCAGTAGTGATACTTTAAAAATGTAAATAGAAAGTGAAATATGCATTTGGCAGAATATTGATAGAATTGCTGTATATCAATAAGAAATACCCCTAAACTTTAGATACATTCCTAAGTAGATAATTATACTCCCTTCTGCTATCTGATTTCACTTGCAGAGTGATTTATTTTTAAGAATGCCATAGCTACTTGCTTCTTGAATTGATTTGTAAAGATGGCTGAGGGAATAGTTGTCCATGAATAGAAATTAACTTTCCTGTAAAAGCAGTTGTTATAGAATGCTAAATCTAGAACAATTTAGGAGGTCATATAATCCAGTAATTCTGTTTGTTCTCCACTTCCATTTTACCAACTACAGCTTCTATAAGTAACAAAGGCTCACTAAGATAAATATGCTTAGCATCAGGATGGGTAGAGATTTTTCAGTCTCCAAATCAAAGATAAAACTCCCCAGGTGTTTTCAATATGCAACACCCTCCTCCCCAGTGTGGATAATATTATCCACCATAGAACTATGTCCCTCCCAGCTAGAATCATTGATTTAGTCTAATAAGTTTTATTTATTTATTATTAAATAGTTTTGAGCTCAAATCAATTGAGGCTCAAGGATCATACAGATAGAAAAAAGAATATACCTCAATGACTTTTTTGTTTCTAATTTTTCTAATTTTCTTCTAACTCACTTTTTCTTATTTTGAGACTGTCTCAATTGTGTAAGCTAAATTGTGCAAGCTGCCTCTGGCCTCGAACTCATGATCCTCTTGCCTCAATAGCTATGAGACAGGATCTCCTATATTGTCCAGGCTAATCTTGAACTCATGGACTCAAGCAATCCTCCTGCTTCAGCCTCCCAAATTTCAGGTATATACCACAGTGCCTGGTTTAAATAAAGTTATAAATAGCTAATATTCCTCATTTGTCATGCTATTAGTATTTTTAGTTATTTTAATGTCATGCTTTATTTGTGACAAAACATCTTTTAAATGTCTCTCTCTACTGGTTCCTCTGAATAATAAAGAGGAAAGGATATTTATTATATTGCCCAGAAGTCCTGGGCAAGTAGACATTATAAACAGTATCAATGCATTTCAGTTCTGTTTTAGAGATGTTCACAAACTGCTTGGCAGTAAATTAACTTGAAGCTAAAGTTCATGTCTTGTTCCTTTTACTTGCGCTTGATTTTATGGTTTGCAAAGCTCATTTATTGCCTATATGAAAATAGACTTAAATGGGTCATCTTAAAGTCAGAAGTAGCTGAAGTCAAGGAGACATTTATTATAGTGAAACAGAGGGAACATACAGAGGGAAAAATTAGTCACTTAACGGAAGTGGCTGAAGTCAAGGAGACATTTATTATAGTGAAACAGAGGGAACATACAGAGGGAAAAATTAGTCACCTAACAGTAAAAATGGGCTCACTGGTATTCAACAACCATCCTGAAAATAAAATCTGATTAGTAATATTTACCAATTTCTGTGGTGCAAATATTCTTACTGTGAGTAAAATTTAAAGAAACCAATATGACATCAATAAATTCAGAGTAGGAAAGACATGCTAATAATTGGCTCAAATAAGCCATTAAATGTCAACTCCACCCTGCGCCACCTGTCTCTATCTAGCACACCACTGGACAATACCCATCATTTTCTTACCACAACACTGCATGAAGAGGAACCATTCCTGTAAAACAAGTAGTCGTGGGAACTTTATAGAGGAAGCATTGGAAGAGAAGACCTCAGGTGGTCTGTAGAACCCTAGAAGTGGTTGATGATGACTTTGACAGATCCTGAACTTTGAGTAATTAAATACTAATTATAATTTGCATTTAGCATCAATAAAATGTAGGATAGGATGATTCCAACACAGAATATAAAGATCACAGATAAGCAGTTGATGAATAGAAGAAGGAAAAACGCCATATGGCAAGATGACTTTCCTTGGCCAAAAATAGTTTAACAGTTTCACCAATTTCACAGCACGGAGAAACTCTCTTCTTCATAAAACTTATCAAGATGAATACACATAAAATATCCACTAATATTTTGTTAAACTGAGTAGCTATCCTGTGCTTGGTAGTAGACATTGTGGGAAAAGGAGAAATGAAGAATAATAAAAGATTTAAAAAGAAGGAAAGGAAATATTAAATATGAAGTAATCATATAACTAGGAAGGGGCTGACCTGTATGGTGTAACATTCAGACTATTCTAAAAGTGTGCTGAAAATATGCTGCTGATTAAAATAAGTGCAGTAGCAGTGTTGTGTATTTTATAAGCATAACCTTTAAATGATTATCTGTTTATAAAGTATTGAAAGCTACTATGACTTTTGCTGCCTTCCTTCAGTATTATTTATAGATGTAAATTTATGTTTTGCTAGAGAAATTCACTCAGTGTTCTTTGTCTAATTAGCTGCCATTGTTGCAGTCTTGTGTTTATTCATAAACATCAAATTGTGTTTCTATAAGGGAGCCCTATCTCAGCTAAGCCTTATCTCACCCTTCTTTGAGTCATTACTCGGCTCTAACTGTGAAAGTAACATGTTTACGTAACTCCAACAAAGAAGGGAGAAAAAGCCATTCTTAAATGAAATAAGCGAGATTGAGAAAGAAAAATACTGCATGTTTTCACGCATAAGTGGAAGCTTGGAGGGATGGGAGAACTTGAAATTAAAATGGGAATTTGTAGGGATATAAGAGGGGAAAAGAAGAAAAGGGAGGGGGATAATAAAGAATAATGGAAGGATGAATATGCTCAAAGCACACACACACACACACATATTTTGGAGTAAGAAGGACCTCATGCCTGGTTTGTAAGTGCTCTGCCATTAAGCTACACCCCTGGCCACTTTTTTATTTTTTAACTTGTGACAGGGTCTCATAAATTGTGCAGGCTGCCTCTGGCCTCAAACGTGATCCTCCTGCCTCTGCTTCCCTAGTCTCTAAGATTGCAAGTGTGAACCACCATGCCCAGAACCATATATTCTTGATTCCAATCAACATCTTTCCAAGAGTTTTAGAGTGCTACAAAAAAGGATGTGAATTAGAATCCTATGTAGATTGGATTCCTAAGAGAATCCTAGAGAGAGCCACAATCCAACTCGCATATGATTCTAATCCACATCTGGTTTTATAGCTCTCTAAATCTCCTGCAAGGATATGGATTAGAATCAATAATGTATGGTTATGTATACAAACAGAAATGTGCTGAAACCTCATACTTTGTACAAGAAATATTTGCTATTTTTTTAAAAAACGAAATATATCAATTAAGGGAAAAACCTACCTCAAGAGAAAACCAAGCTATCTTGTAGAGATATTTTAACATACTTTTTTGGTTTGCATTATGTGAAAACTTTAAAACTTTCAAACTGATTATTTTTGTCATAATTTGAATTAAGCATGCTAACTAAAATCTTCCTGGTTCTACTGGCATTTTGATCAATTATATATTTATGATCTATATAGATCATCGTTTGATCTGTTTAGTTTCCAATACACTGGTGTTGAGACTTCTTATTCAAAAAAGTCAGATATATTTCTATACCCTAGCAATGAAGAGAAAACAATTTCATCTAAAATATCATCAAAAAGAAAGAAAACAAAATTTTTTGGAATAAATTTAACAGATGGAAGTGCAAACTTTGAGTTCTGAAAACTACAACATTTTTGAAAAATATTGAAACTGACCTAAATAAATTGAAGGACATTTCATTGATAATAAATTGTTAAGGTAACAATATTCACCAAATTAGTTGATAGCTGAAATACAATTCAAAAAACAGAATTATCATTTTTTGCAAAAATTTATAAGCTGAACTTAAAATTCAGACATAAATACAAGGGATGCAGAATAGCCAAAAACAATCCTGTAAGATAACACAGTTGAGGGATTCACAGTTCCTGATTTCCAAACTTGCTGCAAAGTCACTATATTAAAGACAATGTGCTAGTGTCACTAGAGCACCTGGCCATAAGGCCTGTCTCTGAATACTTGCCCGTATTAAGAGAAAACAGCCTCATATATAGAAAAATAGAAAAAAGAACTTATTTACAATTTTGACTAAAACTGGGGAGAGAGAAATTCTCAATCTGTCTCCACTTTGCCCATAGGAGAGTTACAACTTACAAAAAAGCTGAAACAAAAGCTAGGAAATATGCAAATGTAGATTTAGCTGGAGGCTGCAGTTACTGGAACTAGGAGATAAGTTTTTCTTCTGGTTCCAGGAGCCAGGGCTTTTGGGGCAGGTCATTTTCACCCCAGCATAATATTTCCTATAGTTGGAGTTGGAACTGGAGTTAGAAAGTAATATTTGAAAACAGATTCTAATTCCTGGGGCCCCATTACACTACTTGAATGAAAATCCATTTGTAGATCTGTAAGAAATTATCTGGACACCCCCAGGGTGGACTGTGAGAGTGCCCGGGTTGAGGCTTGCTCGGCCAGGGTTGAGGCTTTCTCGGTCTGGGCTGAAGTCTGAGCCCTCCCCAGATTCTGCTCTGTTCCTGCCCCTCCCACCTCTGGTCACCCGTAACCCAGGAACCTGGACTGGGACCTAATTGACTCACTAAGAGACAATATGGCTGCGCAAGGCCCAGTTCACCCTTCATCTACTTTACTCCTACCACTCCCATCGAGTGATCCAAGATGGCCCCCCAAACAGCCCAACTCTGGTGTGGCCTCATTCAATCTGATTGGCTGCCCAGAGCCACCTGATTGGTCAGAAATGGAAGCTTGGTAATTGGCCTGGCCTGTGCCTAAGCCCCCATCAAAATTTTTCTTTTTCAAATCCCTACTTATATAACTGCCACACCTGGCACAAGCCACTCCAATTGACTATTTCTGCATCCACACCCCCTTCATAGAAACTATATAAACCTCACTGAAACTAGTAGTCCCCGTTTTGTCCCTTATGTTCTTGATCCTCACCTGTTCACCTGCTCTCCAATCCCTTTCAAACGTGACCCTTGCACCCTACTCCTGAGACCTGCAACCTCCAAGCACATCAATGGAAACATCTGAGAACTACAAGCAAGACTCTGTGTCAAGCCCAGGGCCTCCAAAGCAGAGAAGGCTCCGAGCAAGATATGAAGAGCTCTCTGCTTTTCTTCCCCTGCCTTGGGAAGGAGGGGAGTAGAAGGCGAACTGTGAGAGGCAACAGGAGACACGCTGTGGGACTCTTCCATCAAGCGTCATTGTGCTGCACCCCCTTTTGTTCACCTTGGTGGATGCAGCTTAATAAATTCAGTTCCTGTTTGTGAGAAGGCTCCAGAAGTCCTTCTTTGGCACCACCAGCTCTTGCCTATTTCCAAGGGTCCCTGAGTACCTGTCTTGAGGCAAGCTCTGTTACCCTGCCAGACCAGAGTGAACCCCAACATGGATCAATGGAGCAGAATTGAGAGTCCAGAAAGAAATCCTGTCCTTTATGATCAGCTGATTTTTGAAATAGATGTCATGACATTTTATGAGCAAAGAATTGTTGTTATTAGGTTCTGTCATGTCAGGTCTGACTCATAGCGACCCTATGTACGACAGAATGAAAACTCCCCAATTCTGTGCCAAGCACACAATCTTACTCATGTGTAAGCCCATTGTTCCAGACAGTGTGTCAACCCATCTAGTTGAGGGTTTTCATTTTTTCCTTGACCTGCAACTCTCCAAAACGTGATGTCCTTCTCCAGGGACTGGTCTCTCCTGACTACATGTCCAAAATACATGAGACTCAGTCTAGCCATCCTTTCTTCCAAGGAGCACTCTGGTTGCACTTCTCCTAGGACAGATCTGTTGGTTCTTTTGGCAGCCCATGGTATATCCAATATTCATCTCCAGCACCATAATTCAAAGCATCAATTCTCCACCTGTCTCCCTTGTTCAATGTCCAGCTTTCACAACCATATGATGCCACTAAAAATACCATGGCATGAGTCAGATGCACCTTCATCTTCAATGTGACATCTTTACTTTTCAATACTTTAAAGAGGTCTTTTGCCATGGTTTTTCCCAATGCAATGCAACTTTTGATTTCTTGACTGTTGCTTCTACAAGTGTTGATTGTAGAACCAAGAAAAGAAAATCATGGACTACTTCAGTTGTTTCTCCATCAATAAGTTGCTTACTGACCCAGTTGTAAGGATTTTTGTTTTATTGATGTTGAGATGCAATCCACACTGAAGGTTGTGTTCTGTGATCTTCATCAGTAAATGTTTCAAATCCTCTTCACTGTCAGCAAGCAGAGTTGTGTCATCTGCATAACGCAGATTGTAATGAGTCTTCCTCCAATCATGATGCCATGTTCTTCTTCATAAAGTTCAGCTTCTCAGATTATTTGCTCAGCATAGTGATTGAAGAGGTATGGTAAAAGGATACAGCCCTGACTCACATCATTCTTGAATTTAAACCAGGAAGTGTTTCCTTGTTCTGTTCAAACAACTGCCTCCTGGTCCATGTGCAGATTCTTCATGAGTACAATTAGGTGCTCTGGTATTTCCATCTTCACGGTGTTATCCATAATTTGTTATGACCCACACAGTCAAATGCCTTTACATAATCAATGAAACATAGATAGACATCTTCTGGTATTCTCTACTTTCATCTAATATCCCTGTGACATCAGCAGTGATGTCCCTGGTTCTATGCCTTCTTCTGACTCCAGCATGATTTTCCAGCAGTTCCCTGTCTATATACTGCTGCAGTCACTTTTGAATGATCTTTAGCAAAATTTTGTTTGCATGTGGTTTCAATCAACAATGCCAGGAAAACTGGACAGCCACATGCAAAAGAATGAAAATGAATCATACCTCAGAACATATGCAAAAAAATGACTCAAAATAGATCATGGACATAAAGTGTAGGGTCTAAAATTATAAAACACTCCAATAAAAATATAGAAGGAACTCTTCATGATTTTGGGTTAAGAAGTGGTTTCTTAAATATGACATCAAAAGGACAAAAAAGTAGTAAATCTGATGTCATCAACATTATAAACATAGGCACTTTGAAAGACAACTTCAAGAAAGTAAAAAGGTAATCCATAAAATAGGAGAAAATTGTTTCCAAATCATATATCTGATAAGGAACTTGTGTCTAGACAACATAAAAAACTTTTATGCATCCATAAAAACAGGAAAATGACCTGACTTGAAAATGACCTAAGGACTTAAGTAGACTTTTTCCAAAGAAGATACACAAATGACCAACAAGTACACAAAAAGTTACTCAAGTCCATTAGCCATAGGGCAAATGGAAATCTAACCATAATTAGATAATATTTCAAAGTCATTGAGATGGCTTTTTCTCTTTCTTTCTTTCTTTGTTTCTTTCTTTGTTTCTTTCTTTTTCTTTTTCTTTTTTTTTTTTTACAGTACTTAGGGGTTGAACTGAGGACCTCACACATACTTCGCAAGTGCTCTACCACTGGGCTGCACCCTCAGACCATTTTTTATTATTTTTATCTTCAGATAGAGTCTTGCTAAATTACACAGGCTGCCTTTGCCCTCAGATCCTTGATCTTCTTGCCTCCACCTCCTGAGTCTCTGGGATTATAGGCATGAGCCCCCGTGCCTGTCTAGATGGCTATAATTTTAAAAATGGATAATAAGATGATAAGATAATCATAAGTGTTAGTGAGAATGTGAAGAAAGTATAATTCTTTAAATCTGCTAATAGGAATGTAAACTGATACACCCACTTTAGAAAATAGTTTGGTACTGCCTCAAATAGAATAAATTCAAGTAGAATTAAACAGAGAATTACTCTATGACCCAGAAATTCCATTCCCTGGTATGTTCCCAAGAGAAATGAAAACATGCCCATGCAAAACTTGTACATACATGGTTATAACTACACTGTTCATAATATCCCCCAAATGGAGACATCTTGAATGTTCATCAGATGCCCATCAACTAATAAATAGGTAGACAAAATGTGATATATCAATAAAATGCACTATTATTCAAACATAAAAAGAAATGAAATACTGATACATGCTACAGCATGAATGACCCTTGGAAATGTGCTTTGTGACACAAGCCAGTCACAACTGATCTCCTATTGTATTCTTCCATATGTATGACATATCCAGAATAGGCACTTTTACAGTGCCTATTAGTTCCTGTCTAGGGCTGGGGAGGGGCCTGGGATTTAGCTCAAGTTGGTAGAGTGCCACTCTGCACTCTCTGAGGTCCTGGGCTCGATTTCCAGCACTGCAAAAAAAATGGAAGAAGAATGTGGCAATCCACTCCTGAGGCAATCCTGAAACAATCAGCCTTTGAAAAGCCTGTGAGTTGCTGTGAGTTGGACCCTATGAAAATCTATGGGTTTGGATACAACTCGACAGCACCTAACAACAACAAAGGCTGGAGGGTAGGTGAACAATAGAAGGCAAGATTTCCTTTTGAGATGATGAAAGTGGTTCAAAATTGATTGTGGTTATGTCTGTGCAACTCTGTACTGAAACACCACTGAATTGTTCAAATTAAATTTATAAATTATATGGTATGTGAATTATATTTTAATAAAACTGTAGAGGATGATATATGGGCATCATTTCATATCTCTCATCACAACTGAATTTATACTATAGTATCATGACTTGAGAGCCATTCATAATGTAAGAATATATCATCCAGAGACAAACAGTTTTAAAAAAATCTTTAAAAAGCAATCTCATTCTATTGGATCTACAATCAGTCAGGCATTTATTAAAGTCTTGTGTCAGTTTTAATCTCTACCCTTTAATAAGGATGTGAAAAAATTGAAGAGGATTCTGAGAAGCCAATCATGGTGACACTAAATGATTAGACAACAGAGCTTGTGAAAAATGTTGGTCAAATTTAATACAAAATCAAGGGGAAAAACAGGCCTGGAAACTTGTGCTATATAAGAGAATCAATGGCTATATGATAGTGTATGACATCTTTTGTGAGAGGAAATGAACTTCTGTACTGTTACTATAAAGGTTATAATTAAGTAAAGTTGGAAAAGAAGCCAGATAAGTACACATCGAACAAATTTTGGTAATGAGAGTAATTATTTATAGGAAATTGATAACACATTAAAAATCTTTTTTAGAGATACTTAGGATTAGGAGATATTGATATTTATAGGAGTTTAAGCAGCACAAAAATGCCTAAATTTTTCTGTATATGAAAATACTGGAATACAAGGAGCACATATTAAATGATCACAAGCAGAGAAACTTCTTAGCAAAAACACTAGAAAAAATACATAAAAAATTTAATAGTTTTTATCATTAACATGAGAACCAATGTGTCCTGTTATTTCTTCCTGTATTTTTCATATTTCTCATAATTTATACAAATATTTTTATAATCAACAAGTAAAACTTTAAAATATATATAGGATATGTGTATGTGTCTTAGTTCACATGTTTGAGTTAACCCTAGATATTGTCACATTTTCATCACATTTTTTCCACAGTGAAGGAATGCTTACTGTAGGAGCTTTTTGTGTTGTTGTTTCTCTGAATTACTAGGTCTGTGTGATAATATTATTGTAACTTATTTTGAACTCATTTTTTACCAGATAGATCTTGCATGCTGTATTTTCTCATATGAAATACAATTTTAGTGAGAATTTCTTATCTCATTTTATTAGGTGATTATACTACAGATATTTATAATAGCAAACTATTTCACAAAGCTTGCATTTTACCACTCATATTGCTTTGGTATAAAGAACATAGAAAAAGTAAATTGACAGTTTCCAGGATGCTATGGTTTAATTATAACTTACAATGTTTTTGACCCATCTTTTCTTTGTTGTTCTCAAAGCTATTACAATTTGGCAGGTGTTTAATGAACATGTTTCTTCTCAGAATTTCAAGATCTTTATATTCCAAAATAACATATACATAAAATATTTTTCCAAATTAATCTAGGTTAATAACTCAGAGTTATTTGCAGATCCCAGGTAAGCAGGTCTGTGGGAAAGTAAACACAAAAGGTGTGCTCTGGCTTCTTTGTGGTAATATTCATCAAAAGTCCTACTTGCCTTTTTTATGTGGATTTTAAGCTTGATGTCACATTAATGACTATGTAATAATATTTATAGTATATACATATTTGCTTTACTACAGCTGTAGTTTCCAGATAATTCAGATTTCTAGACTTTAGCTCAGCTTATATTTCTGGGATAGGACCTTTGCACATGTCTGTTTAAAAGCTCCCTTCATTAAAAAGCAATCAGGATCAGATTGTTCAATTTATGGATTTGGTTTTCAGTCCCAGGCTGATTATACAGTCTCTGAGGAGTTATTTCAGAATGAAAATGCATTGGCTTTACCCCAGGCCAATTATATTACAATATTAGAGGTGCCAGGGTGGTAGGGTTTTGAGGAGCAGGGTGGTAGGGTTTTGAGAGTGACAGGTTATTAGTGTTTTTTTTCTTAAACATTAAAATAATGTCTAATATAGAGTGAAATTTGATAACCACTGCACTAATCTATGAATAACTTGTGACCAGGGACTCTGAACTGTTTGTCTTGACTTTTGCCATCGGATACACTGTTCTGCATCAGTTGTACTATGGAAGCTTGCGGAATGAATGATGGACTGTACATCTCTTCTTGTATTCACCCACCCCTGGATCTTGGGTGATGTTCAGAAGGGTCTGGCTCCAGATTTAGTCATGTTGGTCTTCATTTTCTTAGCACAGGTGCAGCAGTGAACAGCAGTGAGAGTCTCCCTCCATCCTCGTCCGTCAATGACATCTCCTCCATGTCCACCGACCAGACCCTGGCATCTGACACTGACAGCAGCCTGGAAGCCTCGGCAGGACCCCTGGGTTGTTGCAGGTGACTAGCCGCCTGCCTGCGAAACCCAGCGTTCTTCAGGAGATGATCTGATAGAACACACACACACACAGACACACACACACAGACACTCCCGCACACACAAACACAGACATGCAACGTCAAGAAAATACCAAGGGAGAGAATTCAAGCCTAAAATCAGATCTTTCAGTCTGCTTCTTCTCCAGGGTTCTGTATTGCAGCTAAGCTCAAATGTATATTTAAACTTCTAGTTGCTCTTGCTTTGGTCTTCTTCCAACAATGCTTACTACAGAAATTAAATCAAACACAATTAGAGAAGCCTTTTCCATAAAGTGTAATTTCAATGGCTGCAAAACCAGCAACCTGTAACTGCCCTTTCAAATGGCATGACAAGGTGTGTAGTGGCCCCATCCAGCATGTGTGTGTCTCTATCTTGCATCTACCTGCTCCTTCCAGCCTAGTCAGATGGATGTAGATACAGATCTGCATGTGTCTGTATTCACACGGCACCACTTACTTAGAGATGCTGCTGTCAGTGTCCTCAGGGCTCCCAAGACACCGCACACTGGGGCGCCACACGGTCCATTTCATGTGATCTATTACTCTAACATAAGCCCATCTGTAAAATATTGCCAGTATATAAGCTGTTTAGTTTGTTCATTGATTAAACTGTATGTCTTATAAGAAAATGTGTAAAGGGGGGAACATGGGGGGGGGTGAGCTCTCGGAGCCTTGAAGATGTAGCTTCCAAATTTGAACTGATTAAATGGCACCTGTACACCAATTTGTAGAAAGAACATATGTGATGCTTATGTACTGACTGGTTTGGCTTTTGAAGGAATGTGTGAATAAAAGCTGAGGGTCTTTTCTCTGGCAGTGAACAGGTAGCAGGGACTAGAGAATAATGTTACAGTGTGGACTCATATGGAAAGGAAAGTATTGCCCAGATACTATGAGTATATCAGGAGACTGACATTCATATGTTAAAGATTAGCTCCCATTTCTCATTTTCAAATGATGTGTCACAACAGGAGGCTACTGGAGAGAGGGCCACCTGGTAAGAATCCTTGCCTGAAACTGAGTGGGATTGTCTCCCCATGACAGCTTTCCTTAGCACAAAATGAGCTGACCTAGACTGCTTTCAGATTGTGGAGTGTTTCCATGTGTGGGCTGCTTACCAGGTTCATACTCTGCCAACATTTTATTTTGAGAAGAAATACTGTTTTCATCTTCAGAAATGGAATCAGATTAATTAGCTAAATTAAAATCCCGGAAGCACAGGGTGATCCTCAGGTTAGTGTTTGAAAACATCTACACAGCCATTATTATTTCTCAGGAGTTTCCCTGACTCCTTAATATGACTGATGTTTCATGTTTATTTACTTTTCATAGTTTTGGACATTCCAAGAAGGGCTGATAGTTTGAATTTTATACTGCAGTAGATATGAGAGCAATAACTCTTCCCCAAAGTTACTGCTGCTATATAGCATTAGCAATATGAGCTTGTCTTAAAGCCATGAAGCATTAATGCCAGTGTTTAGCAAAACCACCTGAATTTAACTTAAGTCAACTAAAAGTGCTTTCTAGTGTACTTAAGGAGGCACTGTGAAACATCTTGGCTATATACAAGGCAATACCAGTGTACTTCTCAGCAATAATAGGCCCCAGGCACAGGCTTCTCTTCTTATTCCCTTGGGTGAAGTATCCATCACAGCTATTTGCACTCTGGCCATTTTGGTGCTCACCAATGTGGTGATATTTCACCTGAAGAAGAAGTGAAACACACAAAATGGAAACAGATGGTTTATGAGTGTAATGACTGGCAAATGGGAGTCCCTGAAAAACAGAGCAAACAGGAATGCCAGCACTCTGAAAACTGCCTTAAATACAAACACAGGGAAGCTCTTTCTCCTTGCAAGCAACCACTCCCACCTGCACCAGGCCGGCAGGGCTGCTGTTCACGGGACTGCTTCACACAGTGCGACTCACTGCAGGATGTAATTGTTTCAAATGGCAAGAACAACCTTAGACTGTGCAGCCTGACCCCTGGAATAAAAATATCCCAGTCTCTTTATCTTGCTACTCTTCTTTCTGGTTAAAATTGCAGACAACCTGATTTTTAAAAATGCCTACTCATCCACTGGAGTTCTCTTTTCTTTCTGTCCTGTTCCTCTGTTTAAAGCCTCTCTTCTCTATGTCTCTATTTTTACTTCTCTTCTTTCTCTGGATTTTCCTCTTGATATATGTGTAGCCTCTCCACTCCCCTGTTTTATACCGCATGGGATTAAGAGAGCAGGCAGCTGGTTGGAAGAAATAAATCTCAAGGGGGATTTCATCAGTCACAAGATGACAACAAAAGACAGGAGAAAATCTCCTGCAGCACCTTAGAAGTGCTTGACAGTCAGGCTTTCTGGCATTCTGCGGAAAGGGTGATTTGTTTTTTCTTCTTCAGATTAAACCAGGCAAGAAGTAGACAATTCTCCTCTCCTGCTATTACAACTTTTCTTTGAACTCCATTTGTCTTATATCTCCCGTTATGTGGCTCTGTGCTGCTTTAGGCAGAGATCTCTTATGGGTAAGAAAAAGAGAAGCAAATCCCTTGGATTTAAGTAGCATATACAAATAGAGGTAGGGGATTGGCCTTTGCATTTCCTGCGGATTGATTTTATTGGACCATCAAAGTAAGAAAGCTGATGGGAAATGGTACAACAAAGAGAGCCACCACTTAAAAAGCCCCTAAACCTTCAGAATCTTAGGTCCCCTTTGTTTTAATGTCTTTAAAAGGTGGCTATGTTATGATAAAAATTAACGGGATTATTACGTTTTATGTTGAGTCTTCTTTGCTTCAAAAGGAAAAATCACTAAATATTTCCTGTGTAGTCACCTATTATTTCTACAGGACGCTCTTACTTTTTGGGCAGGGAAATGTCACATACCTGAACTATATTTCTGAAAGAAATGAAGCCCCTACTTATACTTCGAGTTCATTTTGGAATATGAGGTTGGCCATTTAAGAAGCCTAAACCTCTGTGCATTCTATAGGCAAAGAATTTCATAGTGATCCTGAATAAAATGTTTTGTGGTATTCTTTAGAAAGGATGGGTATATATCTATGTCCAGAAAGTACTAAGTTATTTTAAGAGTTTGGCATAATTAATACTATTTAGCTATGGCTTTGCTATCTTTCTATGTGTTTTGAGGGCCAATGTGTTCATTTTTACAAAGGGATACACTGGCCTTACATCACAATTGTTTTTTCTTATGGAATAAAAATCAAAAATAATATTTCATCTTTAAGAGTCTAATGTCTGAGCCTTGTAGGAATGTATTCCACAGCTGGGCCAGGGCCAGCCCAAGTTGGCAGTTGAGGAGCTGGATAGTTTTCTCAATCTGTTACCATTGTCAGAAAAAATATTATCTAAAGATCCTGATAACAACTGACTGGCAAAGTAGAAAACAGTTTGGCAAGTGAAAAGCGTAGAATAGATGAGACTATATAAATACTTTTATGATCTGTCAGCAGAAAGGATAATAAAGATGATTTAAAACCACTTTAAGTATTCATTGTGGAACCGAAGTTGCACAAAATCTATTTCTATTTAATTTTCTTAACATATGACAATCTACATCTTAAAAGCATTATGTTCTATAAAGAATGTTGTCAACTATCTTTGCTGAAAAGAATGTCTTCTATAGCACAGAGAGAGGAGTAAAATTGCTCTAGGATTTTTGATCCTAGCCTTTTTGGATTCCTGATGAGGAATCGTTCTCGGCACTCAAACCCCAAACACCAACATTTTATAATTGTAAGAATCCAACATTTTCCACAAATATCTTTAAACCCAGCAGGGGAACTCCTCTCTGTAAAAGCAACAAAAAATGTTACAATGTAGATGATTAAATTAGTTATTTTCCTTGTGATTAAAATATGAGATTTAATGATTTCTTTTGCTACTTAGACAGTTCCTTAACTGTCAGTTCACTTTGACCCATTTCTTTGGTCAAACTGAAGTAGATGACCTCTTTTATATATGGATTCCTGTATATCTAACTTTTGATTATGTGGGACCAATGGCCAGTATATCCTAGTAGAAACAAACCTCCCAGCCCTTATCTAGCATCATCTGTTCACCTTGCCATGTCCATTTGCAGTGGAACTGAACTTGCACTTGGCTGTTGTTTCGCATGATTGGCCTACAAAGACTCTTCCCAATGATGAGAATTGTCCTGGGTCAGTGTTTATAAAATGTACTCAAAAGCACACCGCCCCACTCTCACCCCACACATGTTCACACACACCCTTATTCTTCTAGATCAAACCTGGGAGCAGAAACCAAATAGGTCCAGTTTCTTTGCAAGCTCTTAGAGATGAGAACTGAAGTCAACCAGCATGATGGAGGAAATGCAATCTCAGTGATGTTTAAAAAAGATTGGAAATCATTCAAATCATTTATGTGTTCTTTCTCACAGTCTTTCATTTCTAATATTTTCCCTTTATTTCAAAATGTTTGTGAACAGAGGAGAAACTGGAGAACTTTGGCCTCTTTCTTACTCTTTGTAGGTGGATTTTAAGTCAATATGTTGTGATTTATGTTCCTTATGAATTATTAAAAATGGAGGAAATCTTCCCTTAACATAAAACCAAATCCAAACCCAGACTTTGTTGGAGTTTGCCTGTTGCCATTGCTTATTGTGCTTGTTGCCTTGGGTTTCACGTGCTGATACTAGCTCTGAAGGGTCTGTCATTTTGCCCCCTGGTGAAAGAAAACTATAGTGTGGTCAGAGAGTACCAGGGAATAAATAAGAAATAAGGATATGGTCTACTTTCTGTGTAGTCAAGACAGTGTAGTATGAACCATGTAGAGTGCTCTCTTTTCATTTGAGGCTGGTATCTACTAAAAAGACCTTCATTTCTGTCTGCAGATAACTAGCTGCATACCTACAATTCAGTAAATTTCCTTTAAAATCTAAAATCAACAAAGGACAAAAAGTCATTTTCTGTGGGTATTAAGTAAGTAGAGCAAGGTTAAATTTCCTAGGTTAATGGTGAGAAATTCTAGTAATTTTAATTATTCAAGACATTTATTTTTGTCTACATAGTAGCCAATGTACAGCCATACCACCCTGGTATCTGATCCCATCTTATCAAGCTAAGCAGGGTCCAGCCTGATTAGCTCTTGGATGGTATCACCTGGGAATATAGGATACTATAGACTTAGGAGAAGGAACTGGCAGTCCACTCCCAAAACAATCAGCTATTGAAAACTATGTATAGCAGAGACACACTGACATAGTGCCAGGCATGGCACAGTGTTGAGGAGTGTTTTGTTCGGTTGTACCTAGGGTCACTATGAGTGGGACCTGATTTGACAGCACCTAACAGCAACAACAAAAACAATCATAGTAGCCAACCTTAATGTCTCAAACTCCTTGGTGAATTAAAAAAGTATGATTTTGTGGCTCAATAAGAAGTTCATTTACTTTATAGTACTCTATCTGGCAATATCAGAACAATGTTCAAGAGTGGCCCTTTATTTCTGTAAATAATACATTTTATTTAAACAACTATTACAAAGTCTTGAAGCTAAAAATATCTGTTCTTTTTAGTTATTAAACTTCTTTTATTTATTTAAGCAGGATAGAGACCAACAGCCTTTCAGGCATGTGCAATCATGCCCAGATGCCTATTCTAATTTCAATCACAAATGTCTAAGAAAACAATTTAAAAATGATAAAACATGTTGTTTTTAGGTGCTATTGAGTCAGGTCTGACTCACAGCAGCCCCATAGAGTTTTCAATAATTGAATGTTTTGGGATTGCTTCGGAAATAGATTGCCACATCTCTCTCCCATTTTTGCAGTGCTGAGAATCAAACCTGGGTCATCAGAGGGTGCAGAGCAGCACTCTACCAAGTGAACTAAACCCCAGACCTGATAAAACATAGGTGCCTGAAAATAGCTGCAAGAATAGTAAGGGAAACTGCATTCCACATAATGACTGCTAATGGAGACAGAGTCAGAAGGAGTTATTGGTGCATTCTAGGTACCATAAAAAGTTATCATGTATTTGGTCATTTTGACCAAATTTGTAGTGAGGAAAGGTAGGAGGTATTGGGCATTAATTTTCTGAAGCTACTTACAGAATGACAAACCTAAAAGGATGAATCTACTTACTCAGTAACAGCACTGGTTGTAGCCAAGCAGAGGTTTTTTACATTCCCTATTTAACAGGATGCTGTTTTGTAATATAGCATACCTTTTCTCCAAGGATTTTGAAGGGCATGCCTGGAAGACCTGTACAAGTAGTAGGACACACTGATGGTCTCATCATCTCAGATCACCTCATGTCTGGAACTGCTGAATGTTGCAAGTCTCCCAGCTCAGTTCCAGAATGAATTCTTCCTACTCAACCATTTAGATCAGTGTGTTCTGTTTAAGTGACTGAAAAAAGCTACAGAAATTGACACTTCCCAGACACGTGAAAAATGGTGGCAGATATGCAAGCAAGTCAAGCATACTTTGGAAATTTCAGGCTTCCTCTATGTCAAACCTTCCTTTCTTTAAAGACATGCTTTACCTTGCATAAAATCTGACATGAAATAAGTCCAAAATGCACCTTCAGTGACTTGAGTTTTACTCTGTGGAGGGGGTAGTTTCCCTTTCTTGTACCTGAGCTTCAGCTATTGTCCTTCACCTGACCTAGTCTGGAATTTTTCTGGTCAACTAATAACAAGTACACAGTGTTATTCATCTTACAGACCATTCACACTCTGCCGAGAGGACTGTGTCACACACAATTTGCCTTCCATTAAGAACACATTTAAATCTATGTTGGTGAAAATACTATCAACAATTATACACAAAATAAATTTTTACAAAGAAATTAATATCTTAGACCAAAAGAACTACTAATATGAAAGGATTTCTTTTATAAACGAAAGACAGTTCAAAAAGCAGTTGCTTCTCCATGTTAATATATTGCAATGTTAATATATTGCAAACTTAGACTGGCACAAATTGAGCTTTAAGAGTACTCAGAATTTCCAGCTTAATTTCTGAGCTACATTTTAAAGCAGTTTATCAATTCACTCTGACAGAATTGATTGGAAACATTTGTGCAGGAGAATAATATAGTTTTTATCCTGAAAAATTCAGTTAATAAACTATTTAAGAATAGGTAGTTAAAGCAATATCTTTACCCCATTTATTTACTTTCTTTTAAAATAATGTGTTGAAATTAATGGTGTGATTTGAATTAAGCAATTTTTATTTGCTTAAGGCAATGAAACAAGTAATCTTTCAATGTTTTCATTTTGTCTACTGAATATGTAAGTACACTTAATGAATCAGCATAAAAGAATTTTGGATGTTTTGCATTACCTCATGGGAGATGAAATCATTTTTTATGATTATCAAAAAATCCCAGCATGAGTGTCCTTTTCTGCATTATGGAATGTTTGCTTTGATACATCCTTCCTCTAAGAGCTTTTGGGTTTGGATGCTGAACTTGTGCCTCATGCTTCTGGCATCTCTGTTTCCAGAACAGCAAAGGAAATTACAGGGGGTACTAGAAACTCTCAGCAATGACATTTTAACATGAAGCCAAATTTCTGAAATTTGGTCCATTTGTAGATGACCCTTGGAATCCTAAAATAACTTAATGTAGAATTTACTCATTTATTTTTATTTCTTTTTCTTTCTTTTCATTTTTCCTCCAATACTGAGGGACTGAACCCAGTGCCTCATGCATGCTAGGCAAGTAATGTACCACTGAGCTCCACCTCCACCTCCTTTTTAGTTTTTCTATTTAGAGATAGAGTATTGCTAAGTTGTATAAGCTGCCCCTGGCCTCAAACTTTGCAATCCTCTTGCCCCAGCCTGTCGAAGCCCTGGGATTACAGGCATGCACTATAGTACCTGGCTCTATTTTTTTCTCTTAAAAGATTCAATTTAGAACATCCCTGAAAGTCTGAACCAATTTAACATTGAGCTCTGAATATTTATTCATTGATTCATATCACAAATATTTATTGAGCTCTTCAGTCCTCCAATGACTGTACTAGGTACAGGTCATTGCAATGAATTAACACACTTCTTGACTTACTCAGTCCACATTCTAGTTGGGGAGTAAGATAGTAGTAAGTACGAAGAACACAAAGCAGGTTAAAAGGATAAGGTATAAAAATACATGCTGTGAAAGACAAGGTAGTCAGGGCAAGTGTCTCAGAGCAGGTGATATTTGATCAGAGACACCAATAAAGTGAGGGGGATAAACTACATCAGTACCAGGGGAGAACATTTCAGACGGAGAGGGAGGCAAATACAAAGGACCTGAAGTAAGAGCTTGCTTATACAACAAATACAAAGAATGGCAGAGAGTCTTGTGAATTAAGCAGAAGGAATGAGATAAAGTGTGACAATAAATGAAGTTGAAGCAGTACACAGGAGTCACAGCATAGCAAAATCTTGAAATTTAATTCTAAATATGGGAAGGGGATGGTTAGATTTGAGCAAGTACTTGATACAATCTAAATTTTCTTCTTACAAGTGCCCTTTTTGTTCCTCAGTAGAGAGAATTCTTGATGTAAGATAAAAATAGAAACAAAGAATCCATTGATTGTAGTATATAACAGAAATCCAAAAAGATATACTGGGACTTGAACTAGGAAGAAGTGGTGAAAAGGATTTGGCCAGGATATAATTAAGGATATATTGTAAAGGCAGAGCTGACAAGATTCATTGGTGAATTGATGTGGTGTGAAAGAAAGACCAGGGATGACTCTGGATTTTTTTCTCACCTCAGCCAGAACGTAAGTGAGGTAGACATAATGATATGATAAACACTGGGTTAGGAGCATATTTGGGGAGAAAAATGATGTTTGATTTTGGCCTGTCAGTTGGAGATGCTTATTAGGTATCCAAGTGGAATAACAAGAGTTTGTGGTAGGCTACAGTTAAAAGGAAGAAATTTGGCTGAAACAATCTGAGAGCAATCAGCTTATCAATGGTATTGAGAACAATGATTCTATATAAAACCACCAAGGGATGAGGAGATTGAATATGGAGATGTCTCTCTCTTCAACACAGAAACATCAAATGTAGTGGGGTGTGGGTATTACAAGGAACATCAGTGAAGTCGGGGGAAAAACCAGGAAAGTGTGCTGTTCTGGAAGCAAAACAAAGGTATTTCAACGATGAAGAAATAGGCAACAGGCTGAATGCTATTGAGAAGCTGAAGAAGATAGGGATAGAAGATCAACAACTGAACATGATTTTTGAGAAAGTCATTGCTGATATTTGTGACAGACGATTCTGTGGAGAACTGAGGAGAAAAAAAAGTAAGTCCAATGAGTTCAAGAGAATATAGGACATGAGTAAATAGAAATAAGTACAAAAATTTCAACTTTGTTTCTAAAAAGTGAAGCAGAAGTATGATGCCAAAGTTAGAATTAAATGTACAATTGTTGTTGTTAGGTGCCACAGAGTCAGGTCCAACTCATAGTGATCCTCATGGGATTTTCAATGGGTGATTGTTTCAGTATTGTTTTTGAGAGTGGCCTGTCACATCCTTCGCCCATTTTTTTGGTACTAAGGGTACAAACTGAGTTCCCAGAAAATGCAGAGCAACACTCTCCCAACTGAACTAAAAACCCCAACCTAATGTAGAATGAAGAGAATCAGACAAAGGTCTAATTACCAGAATTTATAAAGAACTTAAGGAAAAAATACCCAAGAAAACAAATAACCCAATATGCAAATGGGCAAAGGAACTGAACAGACAGATCTCAAATGAAGAGGCCTGTAAAGCTGTGAAACACATGAAAAAATTCTCAATATCCCTAGCTATTAGGGAAATGCATATTAAAACAACTCTGAGATTTCACCTTACTCCAGTAAAAATGGCCAAGATCAATAAAACAAATAACAACAAATGCTGGTGAGGTTGCAGAGAAAAGGGAACACTCTGACACTGCTGGTGGAGCTGTAAATTAGTTCAACCACTTTGGAAATCAATATGGAGGTATCTTAAAAAACTAAAAATAGGTCTACCATATGACCCAGCTATAACACTATTGGGAATTTACCCAATGGGAGATGTGTCATCATACCACAGAGACACCTGCATCTCCATGTTCAATGCAGCACTTTTCACAATAGCAAGAATATGGAACCAACCAAAGTGCCCATCAACAGAAGAATGGATAAAAAAACTATGGTACATACACACAATGGAATACTACTCAACAATAAAAAATGAAATAATGCCATTTGCAGCAAATTGAGAGGAATTGGAGAAAATTATTTTAAGTGAATGAACACAAGCTCAGAAAGAGAAATACCACATGTTCTCACTTATATGTGGGAGCTGAATCAAAATTATAAGAAGGAAAAAATCCTATGCAGATGTGAACATAATAAAAAAATTAAAAAAAAAAAAGCTAAAGTCAACCCAGCAGAGAAGGGACAATTTGGGGAATGCAAAAGAAGGAGGGAGAGATCTAGCAAGAGGTGAAATCCTGGGAGAGGACAGCTGGGAGAAGAGGAACAAGGAGGAATGAGGAATGGGGGAGGGGGTGACCTCAGGGTGAACAACCTAACTTTAATAGTCCTGGAAATAATTATAATAACACCAATAACAGCAAAGAATGGTAATAATATGGATGGGCTAGAAAATTCATGTAATAGTACTGACAATGTAAAAAGAAAGTTCACTACAGAAAAAGTTTCTATCTTAAACATAATTGGGACTTAAGGATGTATAGAAAAATATTACCGTAAAAAGACAAGCAAACGGGAGAGAGTCTTTGGTGGGGGGATGGGATGGGCAGAAGAAGTGCACAAGAGGGTAAGGGGGAACTTATCTGTGTAATGTACAACAAAATGCATATATGAAAATGTCACAATGAAAAGCATGTCAGAATGAATCACATTAAAGTGTACGTTAAAAATTTCCAATAAAAAATAAAAAATAAAACATCCCTACCAAGACCAATAAATAAATGAATAAATAAATAAAAGGAGACTATGCATTGAGACAAAGCAAAAATAAAATTTCCTACAGCATGAATTTAGGAGACTAATAGAGAAAGAACAAAAATGAAAATGCAAAAAGGAAAGAGGTTCTTATTTGGTTGAGTAATGTTCTTGAAAGGCTGGAGTGTTGAGCCCAGAATACAACAGAGGAGTTGCCCTGTTTGGAGCAGGCGGCAGAGTAATGGTAGCAGGAAGCAGGATGGTGCACACAGGACAGATGCAGGTAGTTTGTTAAAAATGGTGACAAGACAAAAATATATACTCATCAGATACTTTTTCTCCAGTAAAGACATTAGTAAAGTTATCAGTTGAGTATGAGGAGGGCAAGGGTTTATGGAAGTTGGAGAAGTGTGAAATTGACCTTGGGAAGCATGATGGCAGGTGATAGGACAAGGATGAGAGCGCCATACTTATATAAATATAAAGAAAGCCAGATCAGCATCATGCTCCTTTGCTCTCCAGTCATGTTTAGTCTCTTAGGTGCAGGTTAGGAGTTAGATTTAGTTAAAGTTGGGTTGTGTTTTTTCTCATATAAGTACTATGGTGCTGGAAAAGGAGATAATGGGACTTAACCATGGGACAAGAGAATAATGATGAGGAGGAACCAAAGAAGCTAAGCTGGTCAACCAGGGAATCAGTGATGTAAGGGGATGATAGTGAAAACTCAGCAAGTTCAGTGGTTTGGGGACTTTGGGGGAAAGTCTGGGAAAGGTTCGAGTGATGATGCTAAAGGGAGTGACCTAGAAAGAGAAGGGATTATCAGAGCATGGGATGCTGCAAATGGAAACTTGGGTGGTAGTGCTGTTATTGGTAATGATATGGTATGAAGTGTGACCATGGCTCTGGGTTTCTGGTGTTCAGGGGAGAACAAAAAGGCTTTCCAGAAGCAGCCAAGATTCTGGTGGCTGAGTTGCAGATGAAGTAGTAGGAGCAATTGGGGGAAAACATTTATGTGCTAAAAATTTCAGAGAATGATAAGGTGACACCTGTATCAAAGGAGATTAGAGAGGAAGGAAGATCAAAGGTCTGGAAGCAGTAACAAAGAGAAAAGCCTCCTCCAGAAAGACAGCCTACCTCCCCTGAGGCCAAGGACATGCAGGTCATGGGAAAGTCGCACTCCTGGGAGGGCATGAGAGGGTGACCAGGGATGGAGTTTCTCCAGGAAGGACCATGATTCAGAGAAGAGGATTTGGGGAGGACAATGGCAGTGGCTAGGCCAAGGGGGACCACTGACTGGGTTGAGGGTGGAGGGGCATCAGAGTTTGGAGGAAATGAGGGATGTGGGAACAAGCATATAGTTGAAGGAAAATGATAGGAATTTAGACTAGTCTGGTGACCCATAGTCAAGGATAAGGACATAACAGTATAACCCTGTCCTCTTAGTGCTTTTGTTGTTGTTGTTTTAACAGAAAAGCTGAAACTGGGTAATTTGTAAAGGAAAAAGTTTATTTAGGCTCATGGATCTGGAGGCACATCTGGGAAGGGCCGTGGGCTGTTTCACACCACAACAGAGACAGGAAGAGGGGAGCACCTCCATGTGGAAGAGGGAAATGCCACGGTGGCCTCACTTTATAACAAGTTTCTGTCACAGAAACTAGTCCAGCGCCTCCAGAGCAAGAACTCTCCAACTAGCTTGAGAAATAACCCAGCCTGGCAAGAAAGGCATTGATCCTTCTTAGCACCTAACCACCTCTTGTCTGCAGCCATAACACCCTAGCGTCTGATCCCCCTGATCTCAGAAGCTAAGCAGAGTCCTTCTGTTTAGTCTTTGGATAAGAGACCACCTGGGAATACCAGGTGCTGCAGGCTAGGGCAATCTACTCTGGAAACAATCTGTCATTGAAAACCCTAACAACAGCAGAGAAGCACTGACATAGTGCCGGACATGGCATAGTGTCAGAGTGTTTTCTTCTGTTGTACATAGTGTTGCTGTGAGTCAGACCTGACTCAACAGCACCTAGCAACAGCAACCATTTCTTAAAGGCTCCTCCTCCCAACACTGTCATAATGGCAATCAAATTTCCAAGTGAGTTTTGGAGGGACAAACCCTATTCAAACCATACCACCTGGAGATCAAACCATCAAACTATACCACCTGGAGTGTGAGACATCATTAATTACTGAGTCTTGAGGAGGCAGGGAAGGAGTATTTCGAGAAGAGAAGTCTAAGATGAGCACAATGCTTTCACAAAAACAGGTAAGAGGCTTAGGGCTTCCCTTACAGGTAAGACATGGTTCACTCAATGACAGTGGTACCCATTTGGCTCTCTGTTCCAAAAATTCAGTATTCCCCTGATACCTTACTACTTGAAAGAGGTGACCTTTGCCACATGGGCTGGTCTCACAGGTGCTTAGCCCTTGAGGGGCCACATGGGTAGTGGTTATGTGTAGTTTAATAAAAAATAAAGAGATCTATCATTCAGCCCTGCACCTGAGCCACAAGTGGTGCTTTATGAAGCATGCATTTTATCTGCCATACTTCCTACTTAAAAATATACAGTAGGTTCTGTGGGCTCAGGCTGCCTGGGGAACTGTTAGTTTGCTAGGTCACTTTGTAGCAAGAGGCCTTCAATCTGGGCAGTTCTAACTTTCAACTCATTACCTACTTGTCCGATTAAGAGGGCTATAAAGAGAATAGTGAAATAGACCTTTGGGAACTATTCTGAGCCCTTCTTTGTTGTGCTTTGTAAGTTCAAACAAGGCAAAATGTTCCCTCCTCAGCTGGGCTGCTTTCTTTGAATACAACTGTCAAAGCATCAGGGTCCTATGAGTGCTTCTGGGTCTGTGGTTTGCTGATAAGGGGCCAGGCACAGTGCCACTGTGACAGTGCAGATAGATCATTTTAATTTCATTGAAAAGCCTCCCTGAGTGCTGCCTGTAAGGAACCTTCATACCTGCTGTTCCATGGGCTAGGAAACACCCCCACCAAAACTGCCACCCTGGCTGATGACTTTCCACTGATCCAATAGGACTCAGGACAAAGTCTTACTCTGTAATGTCTTTCCCAGCTTTTCCTTTGCAATCCCTTACTTACCTTCCTAATACATCATCCAATGTATTTATGGGAGGTGAGGTATCCCAGGGCACTTAGTCCACAGCTTTCAGCTCACTGGTCCATATCCTTCACCATTTCCATTCATTTTATGTAGTACCTTTAAGGCCCAATGCTACCCCAGTGCAAATATTGACATAGTTGATGGATAGTTGCAGGTAATTATTCTTACCTTCTTCTTGGGTCATGGATGTCATTGTATTGTCTCAGAGGAGGAAGGGTGCTTTGGATGCCCATTCCTTGCTCTCAAATTCCAGCAGATTATTTAGCTACAGAAAAAAATTAAGAGTCCCTGGGACCAGGACATAATCATATCCCTGGTGGTGAGCATGGTGCTCTCTTGCTGCCGACGAAACTGCTGAGGACAGGGACTCTGTTTCCTTCTCTTGGAGCAGGAACATATTTTCAGTAGGAGTAACTTAGGGGTGATAGCTAATTTTATTAAGCACTTACTAAATAAGACACTGTGCTAATTACTTCATTGATCACAGATACTTCACTCCTCACAGATAAATGATAAAAGAGGCACTATTGTTATTCTTACTTTCAGAAAAAAAATGTAGGCTTACAAACATTACCTAACTTGTCGAAAGTTTGTACAGCTATGAAGAAAATGCAGAGCTGGGGTTTGAACCTGGGTCTCTGATTCTCAAAGTTCATCCTTTCATATGGTGCTACTTGAACCAGGGTGCAACTCTGCCCAATAGGGAACACTGGGCTTTGTTGCTGACATCACAGTCTTTAATACTGGCCTGAATTTCAAAGGCCACATAATTGCACATCTGGGAATAGTTACACCTACCTAAGAATGATGCAGTTTGGGAGGGGGACACCAAGTAGTGAATAAATAAATATGAAAGACTTTATTTAAATTCTAGTAGGAATGTTTAGTAATTTCATTATATGTAGTATACAAAATCCAAGTTCCAGTTGGCATGATGCCATAGATAATCCCATTTTCAGTGTTCTCCAAAGCATATTCAGCCAAACAGCTTGACTAGTGAAGCTAACAGAATAGGCCCAGGACTTGGAAACAAATCTCTCTCCTGAGCATGTAATTGAGAATCATTTTAATGATCTGTATGGTTTTGAAGAAGTATGTACAAGATGTAGCACTTTTCATACTAACTGCTATGCATCCCTGCTATTTTATAATTTATTCTTATGTTGATTTGCAATTGATATTTTGTAGACTTTTAGCTTAACTAATAGAAACCTAGATGGACATGTTGCTTATGATACCCATTGATTGGAGGTCATTATCACTGAGATCAATAACTAAAATTAATAATGATGTACCTTATAAATCAAAGGTTGAATAACAGAAAGGTTATTATGTTCTCATCCAACAAAATTGCTAACTCTGTGCTGGCATCCTATTTGACATAAAGGATGGGGAGGGAGGGATTTAAGATCAAGAAGATAAAATCCTCATTCTTTAAGAAGCTCCAGTTATCCATAGAGATATCAAAGGAATGCAGTGGCTGGCACCCATTATGTATAGAAATGCCTCTACTTTGTAGGAGTTATTACCACTTCGCAGGGGAGAAACAGGCTCAGAGTTCAAAGAAGTGTCATGTACTTGCTGTACATCTTTCATAAGATTCATTAGATTCAATGGCTCTCAACTTCCTGCTATTGCCACTATACCAGGCTGCCTTCTAAAACTTTTTATTTGGTGAAGAAAATCCAAAGATGTGGGAAAGGCCAAAAGAGATGTATGCAAATTGGGAGCACAAAGGCAATACCCTCTGCTTTGAGATTCTAGGAAGCTTCTTGGAGAGCTAACAATGCTTCTGCTCTTAAAAGACAGAGTGTGACAGATGGAAGGAAGGCAGGCAAGAAAGGCGCAGCAATGGCAAAGGGCCGGCTTCAGAGGTGTGAAAAGGTATGGCACCCGCAATGGGAAGTAGGAAGAGGTGAGAGTGAACCTGGAGGTCAGAATCTTATACATTCTATGAAGAACATTGTCCTGGGACAGTGAACGTTATCAAATGTGATTGGGAAATGCCAAGGTATGATCAGATGGATGATGTGCAGTGGGCAGACTGCAAACAATGAAAATGGGAGACACAAGAAGAAAAGTAGCTGGAATAGAAGAGAAGGAAAACTGATTAAAGAGGTAGATTTTAAAAGCAAATATGAGTAGAATAGACAACTCAGTGAGCTAATAGAAATGGAAAAAAGAGGGAAGAGTAGGAAAAATGAGTTAACATTTATGGAGTTCTCCCTGTACACTAGCTGCTGGGCTCAAGCAAACACAAGCTATCTCATTAAAATCACAGAGCAAGTCTACAGGCATAATATTTTTATCATGCCAGTTTTATATAGAGAAAGAGTTATGCATAGAAGACTCAATAACAGCTGGAAAGTTGTAGATGATTTGAAACCAGGTAATTTGACTGTATAACCTCTGTATTTTACAATTTCATCTTACAGCTCACTGGGTAAGTTGAGGTTTTTGTTAACTAAGAAAGGAACTGGAGAAAGATTGTAAAGTATATAGAGAGGTATTGAGATTAATTTTGCACATTTTGAGTTTGAATTTCTTTCAGGATATCCAGTATTGGGTTGCATAATTGGAAAGACAGATAAAAGTGTACTGAAGATAAAAAGAATTATTGCCCTAAAGATGCTGGTTGATACCAAAGAACCACATAATCTTGCTCAGTGGGGAGATATAAACAAAAGCAGGAGAGTGGCAAAGATGAATGGTGTACAGACCTCCATCATTGAAAATAAACAAACACACACAAACATACCATCTCCAAAAGCACGCCATCTCCACAAACTCAAATTAGTCTTTATTTCCAATTATGTCTTTTTGTTCTATGTGAGAATTATTTGCTTCGCTTCTCAAAATCATTGTTTTATTGGAGTGTGAAGAACTATTCTCCCAAAACAATAGCTACAGAGAACCGTGGATTTTTCTAGGAAACTAATATTACTAATCTTCACAGATTTGCCAAAATAGGACTTTAAGCATTGACATTTTAAAATTATTATGAGTGAATGTTTTAGTAGGAGAAAATGACACCAACATTAGAAGCAAAATAGTTTGTTTCTTCAAACTTTTCTACTCCTCCTTGTCCCCTTCTGCCATCATCTTGCTGCAAACTGCCTTTGCCAGCTGTGGTGCAGAGAGAATTACAAATGATGAGAGCAGAAGAGAGAGAAAGATGTCATGGGAGGGCACATATGCTAGTGATTTCACTGAGAGGACATAGTAATACCATTCTGTTGCTGACATTTGAAAGTGTTCCACCTAGTGGACAGGGGAAAAGTCTGAATGAGGGAGCAGGTGCCCACATGGGGCATTGGTGAGCAAGTATGGTTTCCCCCACTTTTAAGCAGCAGGAAGAATTCCTCCAACAACTATCCAGCGTCTATGGAGAACTAGTTCAGAAGAACAGAGAAATTCAAGGCATGCCTGGATAAATGCCATTCTTTAGCACTTTCCCTTGCATGGTGCATCCTGCCTGGGAGATAGGCACCTGTGGATCTGCAAGGTTGACACTGGGCTTGAGAAGGAGACTTTCTTACACAGCCTCATAATCCCTATATCAAATCATGTCATAAAACAAAACTGAGCAGTGTTAGAGAAGCATTTAAAGAACAGTTCAAAGGTAACTGGAGGTTCTGCTATATTTCATAAAACCTTTTACATTTCTGTTTGGTCATGGTAAGGTATATTGGCACAAACAGCACAGCCACAAAGTATTCTTTTGATTTTAATAACTCATCTTATATATATTTATTTATATTTATATTTCTTCTTCATTTCCTTGGCAAAAGGGAAAATAAAAATATTGATCTATAAAATAAGCGGATGGTAACATGATGCCAAAAATAGCTTATGTTAAGTGCAAGGAGTGAAGCTTGAAAGCAAGCTAAATTGCAACAACATATGGATTTAACATTTAAATACAGGACTTGCAATAAAATAATTCTTGAGATATGCTTCTTACTTTTAGTTTACTTTTTAAAAACTACTCTATATACACATATCCAGTTGTAACACCTGACAGTAGCATTATGGGTCATGATATAACTTTGGTACACACTGCATATATGGATAGTTAATGTCTGTACATGATATTCCTTCACCAGTTAAAGAGCTCTGTACAGCCAGGTGACCAGCCACCTGATCCTACATTGTTTCCCACCAGAATCCCCAGTGTCCTTCCCAGAGCTGTCAGGGACAGTGGAGAAAGCAGGCTCACTGAATCCATATCGTGTTTCCTCTCTCGGTTCTCCTGGGTTCCACTGTCAGCTCTCCAAATGTAGAAAAAAACTGCTCCATTTCCTTCTGTAGCATGTCATTTCTCTTCTCGGCATCTTCTTTTGCTCGCTCAGCATTTCGCATCTTGATTTCTATCATTGTGAACTTTTTCCTTTCTTGATCCAGTTCATCATGGAGGCTCATCATTTCTGTTTCCAAAGTCAAATTTCGCTGTTCTAAGCTATAGAGGACGCAGGAGGGGAAATAAGAGAGAAAATGGTTTGATTCACTTGAAATGCAATAAGGTCACAAACATTTTTTAAACTCTGTGTTTACAATGGTTAGAAAATTAAAATGAGTCCTTTCAAATCAGTGAGGCAAGTTCTAATGATCAAAAAGGTTTTATTTTGTGGTATCATTTTACTAAGCTAATATGGTTTACTATAGTTTTGGTAATAAGACTCCTCTTGGTAGTCCTTTAACTTGGACTTGGTTGTCATTTAACAGTGAGTAAATGAACATCAGCATAGAGAAACTAAAGACTCAAGTCACAAACCACAGAAGGGCAGAAGTAGGAGACAGCCAAACCCAGAAAGCTTTCTGGATGTTTCATGGAAACTTAGCTTTACTAAATGAAAGGGAGAAGTCAGACTAAGTTGGAAGAAAAGGACAATCACATTTGTCTTCTATCAAAGGAAAAAGAAAATATTGAAATAAGAATGGACTTTTCTGGAGCATATAGAATCCAATCCTATAAAAGTGATGCAAAAGTAGCTGCCTTACATTTACAAGAAATGTAAAAGTTATAGGTATTAAGTAAGCACTCCACTTGATACTTTCTAAACATGGAGGCCATCTAGGTAGCCTGCTTCACCAATTTTCACTGCTTTCCAAATTTATCTTAGGATATAGGTATTTTATATCTTTGTAAATTGACAGTATATTCTTTTAGATAAATGTAGAATTTAAGGAAACTTCCTTAAAAACAGACACTTGGTTTTTCTCTATAAACACTAAGATCCAACAATTACATACATATGTGTATGTCTACATATATGTATATACACACATATAAATGTATGTATATAGTCCAAGAGAGGAGTATTAAATTTGTCTATTATAAGATGTACCTTGGTAATATCTGACTTTTTCATTTCTCTTCTTCTGAGCTAAATTCACATGAGGGCTCATTCTAGCTTACCAGATCACTGGAATTTGAAAGGCTCATGTGTGTGGCTCTCAGAACACTGATTACTTATGAAACAAGTTTAAAATTAAAATCTCAATTTTATTCTATTTTTTAAAAAGGAGTAGCATATATTTTCTGGATATTTTATCCAGGTAATGTTGTTGTTGTTGTTAGGTGCTGTCGAGGTGGTATCTGACTCATAGCGACCCTATGTGTAGGCAAAACACTACTGTCAGTGCTTCTCTGCTATTCATAGGATTTCAATGGCAGATTGATTTTTGGGAGTGGGTTGCCAAGTCCATCTCCCAAGCCTGCAGCACTTGGTGTTCCCAGGCAGTCTCCCATCCAAGTACTAACCAGGGCTGACCCTGCTTAGCTTCTGAGATCTGATGGGATTAGATGCCACAGGGCTATGGCTGCAGGCTATATCCAGGTAACAAGAACATTTAAAAATAAATCTACCCTCATTTCCTAAGCAACTAGAAGTAAAAAAGTAATACTTTCTATTCTGCAATAGCTTAGAGGGCTGTTTAAAGTAACTGATTGAACCAGGTCTATAGAACGACCTGGTAGTGTTGTTGCCATCCTGAATTATCAGAAAATATGGTTTACTTTCTAAAGCTACTTTAGAAATAAAGATATTGGAATAAGCTGAAGTTTCAATATTAAGAAATTTAAGCCTTATAAAACAATATATTCAGACATTTGTATGTATTAGGGTCTTCCAGGAATCCAAAGGACTGAGTTGAAACTTGAAAGAACTCTCTCAATGCAAACACATAAAAATGCTGGAAAAATAGGTAAGTAAATGATTTTTTAAATGTATTGTCAAGGTCAAAGAAAACAAAAGAATACCTTCAGGCACCAGAACTAAGGAAGAAACTCTCATATATAACAGTCAAGAGGAAGCACACAGGGTTATTGGTCCTGCATAGAGACCCTAGAGGTTGGAGGCAAATTTTCTTTTAGACCAGGGGATAGTCAGAGATGAGGCTTCTGATGTAAGAGAGGCAGAAAGCTCCGAGTGATGCAACTGAGACCTTGGAATATAAATTGTCTTTGCAAAGGAAGGCATACAAAAAAATCTCCTGATGGGTCTATGGCAGTGGCAGAATTGAATCAGAAGAAGAGAAAATTAGTAAATTAAAAAAGAGATCCAAAATACCTAGAATGTTTCACAGACTCAGAGCATTGCAATCAAAGAAGGAGAAGTTAGCAGAGATGGAGGATAAAGAAGGTTCAATACACCTTATTTTATAAGGTTATAGAAAGAGAAAATTGAAAAAATGGAAAAGATGAAACGGACAAAAAGGTGATGAATAAAACTATTTTGGAGTTGAAAAAGATGTAAGTTCTCAGATCCAATAATAAAGCATATATTTTGAAAGCTAAAGACTGGTAAAGACCTATCAGAAGGTTATTAAACAAGGAGATGACATAGCAATACTAATATCAGAAAAAACTTTCCAAGCAGAAGTACTATGACAATAAAAAATGACCATTACTTAAGAATAAGAGGACCAATTCAACAGGGAGACATAAACAATTCTGAACTTTTATTTGCCTACCTGTAAACCTCAAATTGAAGCAGGCTCTTAAAGGAATTTGATGAAGAAAACCCCATCCCCTCTTTTTATGTTATCCCTTAGCAAATGTTTGTGAAAAAGCTGTCTGTCTTCCTGAGGTTTTGGCTGATGCCTACTTAAATTGATACCTAGGATGTCTGTGTGAACCATTATGGGTCCATGCAGGAGACTTTGAAGGCACTGTTTTTCTGTGATAATATCTGTGCCTCAACTAGTCAAAACTGATGAATTACTATTTCTTTGCTCTCATTTACAGGAATTCATATGCTCCCTCTTTTCTCCATATAAGTTGCTAGGTAACTGTCCCTTTTCTGCTTCTGTAATCACATTTTTCTTTTCTTTTCTTTTCTTTTTTTCTTTTCATGCTGGTCCCAGTCTAGTTTTTTTCCTTTTCATGCTGGTCCCAATCTAGCTTGCTCTTGTGAGCCAGCCCATCACAGGGAACGCTAAAAGAAGCCTGAGCTTCCTTTGCTTGGGGCACAGTCCTTCAAAACCATTCCACTGGGCCACGCATTGGCATAAGAAATAAAATAAAATGCTCCTAAACTTGTCTGCAGCCATAGCACCCAAGCATTCAACCCCACCTTATGTTGGAAACTAAGCAGGGTTTGATAGGGTTAGCCCCTGGATGGGTGACTGTCTGGGAATACCAGGTACTGCAGATTAGGGAGAAGGATTTAGCAGCCCACTCCCGAAACAATCTGCCATTGAAAATCTTGTGAATAGACAAGATGCACTGACATAGTGCTGGGCATGGCATAGTGTTGGGGAATATTTCATTCTGTTGAACATAGGGTCGCTATGAGTCAGATTCAAGTTGATGGCATCTAACGACAACAGCAATAACAAACTTGCTTATGGTCTCTCCAGCCTCATTTGTCCTGGAAAAAAAAATTCAATGTAAAATAGAATTATAAGAAGAAATTGATAATTCCAGAATAATGCTAGGAGATTTTAAGATACCTTTTTCAGAAATTGTAGATGTACATGATGAAAATTAGGAGAAATACAATTTCAACAGCTTGAGTAACAGACTTGATCTATTCATCATATATAGTATCTGAACCCAAAACAAAGACAATAATTCTTATCAGACCAAATAATTGATATCATACAAATGAATTTTTCTGACTATAATATTTTCATTTGTTTTTTGAGAAAAGGTTTCACTATATTGCGCAGGCTGGTCTGGAACTCTGTATATCACTCAGAGTATCTTTGAACTCATGTTGATCCCCCTGACTCAGCATTCTGAGTGCTAGGATTATAGGCATGCACCATCATGCATGGCTGACCCATTACAAGATTTCCAAGCAAATAAAATTAGAAAGCAATTACAGAGAACAAGATCAGCAAACTCATGCGTTTAAAAACTAAAAACCATATATCTCATTGATTTATAATTAAATAAAGTAAAATATTCTACCTATCATCTGTCTGTCTCTATCTATCCAACATCAATACTTGTAGGGTGGAATAAAAAAGAATTTAAATAAGAATGTATAAACAGGAATGATTAAAAATTAATGAAAACAGTGACCCTTTCACATCTCTATGGCTTGGGCATGCAGCACCCCTTACCTTATTGCCTGCAGACCTCTTAATTGGCCTTTCATGTTGGGGAGAATGTTAGGATGAAATGGCCCATTGAAATGGCACATATGGAAAGTTCTATTATTTTAAAAGGGTCTCTAGAATGCACCATAGATCTCAGAACATACATTTATCACCAGCATTCTCTGAAATCAATGTAAAACACCTGCAGCTTCAGACTGATCACATCTTTCTGCTCCTAATACAAATTTAAAGTGTCATCCCTTGCCTTGAAAGGTAAGCTTCCCAGTGCTAAGTGCTAACTTATCATCAAGTATTTCAGAATTCTGGTATCTGGTGGTTCCAAAAACTAGATTTGGAAAGGAGAGTAACATTATACGATGATGACCACATTTTTTCTTTCTTATTTGAATCTCCTATCACAAATAGCAGGCTGGGATTTAGCTCAGTCGGTAGAGCGCTGCACTGCAGTCTCTGAGGTCCTGAGTTCAATTCCCAGCACTACAAAAATGGGAGAAGGGCCTGGCAATCCACTCCCAAGGCAATCCTGAAGCACTCAGCCATTGAAAACCCTATGAGGGTCGCTATGAGTCGGATACCGACTCGACGGCACCTAACAACAACAACAACAACATCACAAATAGCAAAAGCCTTATTACTCTGTACCCCACCAACATTTATAAAGAGGAATAAAAAAAATCTCATGGCACTCAGCATTATACACTAAAATTCAGACCACATTTCCATTTTGTAAAACTTGCTAAAAAATTCAGCTCAAGGAAGTAATTTTTCAATCTCTTAAGTAGCATTTTCATTTATATTTACTTTGCCAGAGCTTCTGAAAATGTATCTTTCAATCTGATAACTGATGGATGGGAAACACATGATAAGTTAAAGCCAGCTACATATACATATGTTGATGTTATTAGGTGCCTTCAAGTTAAGTCTGACTCATAGTGACCCTCATAGGGTTTTCAATGGCTGAATGTTTCAGGATTGCTTCAGAAATGCATTGTCATGTCCTTCTCCCATTTTTGCAGTGCTGGGGATCAAACCTGGGACCTCAGAGAGTGGGGAGCAGCACTCTACCAACTGAGCTAAACCCCAGCCTGTCACGTGTACATAAAAATACATATATTACACACAAAACACACACACCCACACACACCCGCACACAGAAGGAGACAGAGTTCATGTATAACCATGGATTTTGGAGTCATGGAAACTTCGAAGTAGAACAAAGTAGAACAAATTATTGAGGATCCTAGCATAGCACATAGAAAGATGGACCCCAAATCACATGGCTTGAATTTGGGGACAATAGAAGGACTGCTTCATGCTGAACTGTGCCTCAGCCCTAATTCTCTACTCTTTCCTCTATGCCACACTGAAAGAACATAAAACTAATCTATTTGTAATTTCTGTGATCATGGCAGGGTGTGAAGATTTTCAGGTCTCTAACAAAAGTGCCTCTATGAGTCCTGAACTCCATTCTCAATGGGGCCCCTGACACCCAAGACTCTGGGACACAGAACATTAAGCTAATGCCCCTTAACTTGCCCAGACTGCTTCTACAAGGAAGTTGCTAAGCAAACTTCTACCTTGGAGATCTTACAAGAAAAACTCAATTGATATAAAATAGATTTTAGTATAATTGCTTCTTTATAAATCAGCTTGCGCATCATTTAGACTACGGTTTTCCTTGTTCATGTTAATACATTCCATTTCCCCTCTTCTAAAAGCCCTCTCCTTCACATATCTATCAGCTTGGGGTGTTGTGGAGGTTTGCGTGTTGCTGTGATACTGAAAGCTTTGCCACTGATATTTCAGACAGGAGCAGGGCCATCCATGGTGCACAGGTTTCAGCTGAGCTTCCAGACTAAGACAGATTACAGAGAAGACTTAGAAGCCCACTTCTGAAAGAATTGGCTATTGAAAACCCTATGAATAGCAGAGTAGCACTGTCAAAAATAGTGCTGGAAAATGAGCCCTCTAGGTTTGAAGGCATGTAAGAGATGATTGGGGAAGACTTGTCTCATCAAAGTAGAGTTGATGAGAATGACAAGAATGGAGTAAAGCCCCTGGGACCTCCTTTTACTGATGTGGCACAACTCAAAATGAGAAGAAACATAATGGCTGTAACAATGGGCTCAACATAAAAAGATTGTGTGCATGGCACAGTGTTGGGTGGTGTTTCGTTTTGTTGTACTTAGGGTTGCTAAGTTGGGTTGCGATGGAGTTGAATCCAACTCCATCGCACCTAACAACAACAAAAACCCTCTATCTATGGCTTCCATCTCAAAGTGAAAGTCAATGGTTGGAAATTACTTCTACGAGGTCCTAAGTCACCTTGTACCTGTCGCATCTGTGAGCTCATCTGAATCCTCAGAGTCTGAAACCAAGCCTGGCAGATAGAAGACACTCTCAGAAATCAATGATTGAAAGAATGAAAAATAAAGGTTTGTTTACTATTTTTTTGCCCTAAATTTTCACCCATATATTTTAACCCTACTTTCATTGTTTTATTTTCAATGAAAGTTGTTGTTGTTAGGTGCCGTTGAGTCAGTATCTGACTCATAGCGACCCTCATAGGGTTTTCAATGGCTGAGTGCTTCCGGATTGCCTTGGGAGTGGATTGCCAGGTCCTTCTCCCATTTTGGGGGAGCTGGGAATTGAACTCGGGGCCTCAGAGACTGCAGTGCAGCGCTCTACCCACTGAGCTAAATCCCAGCTTTCAATGAAAGTTAGCAGGCTTCTTTTTCTCTATTCATCTCCTCACAGCCCCTCTCTGTTCAAGCCTCTGCTACAGATCCACATGTTTAGTAACAGTTGAACACTACATTACGGAGCAGCTATTCTGTGTCAGGGACAAGGTTAGATGTCTTCTTATGTGCCTTTGAGGTAGATATTGTTATTATTTAAGATTTCCCCATTAAGAATTCTAGGCTCATCGAAATTAAGCTAACTTCCTAAAGCCCCAAAGCTTGCATATGGCAAAGTGGGGACTTCAACTCAGCTGTCTTGGCCTTGGAGTCAGTGCATTTAGCCCCTGTGGGATTCGGCCCCCCAGTGGGAGGCCACCAGCCCCTCTCTGGCAGTAAAGCCCTCCAGATCTTCCTCACCTCTTTATCCTGGACTCGTACTCTATCTTCTGTTTGGTCATTTCCTGTTTCAGGCTGGAAACTAAACTGTGCAGCGCACTGTGATTGCCAGTATTGTTACCAACAAACGTCTCACTGTTGTCACTGCTGCTGGTGGCGCGACTACTTCGCCCTCCCACGCTCCTACGGTCACTTTTGTTTTCATACTCTCCGGGATGGGGAAGGTCGTCCTGGGGCGGCCCGTCCAACACGGGATCCTCCAAGTTCCCGCCATAAAAGTCTTGCTCGGGGCAGGTGGTTGTGGAAGAGCGACAGGAGTTGGAGTTCTCGGGGAGGGAGATCTCACAGGACGAGGTAGACCAGGTGGCGCTGTCCACACTCTGCTTGTCATCAAGGTTCAGCATGGAGAACTGCTGATGGACGTTGTCGTAGGTGGAGAGCCGATTGTGCTGGCCTGCCTCCCCGGCTTGCTCCTTCTGCTTGTTGTCCCTCAGGGTCACATAGCCATTGGGCAGCCAGCTCATGCTTCGACCGTTCACGGGGTTCCCAAGTGGGTCTGTGTTCAAAATCCCCATGCGCACCGTGCCGTTCTGCACACTGTGGGTGCCCATTTTGGTGCCAGATCCCTTCAGTGAAGAGGTCCTGCGTGCTTGTAAGCTCCCATTGGGGGTGCTTTGAGTTTTCTCGAGACCTTCTGCATTGCTGCTGCTGAAGGACCCATTGGTGACAATCCCACTACCCTTATTGAAGGCTGGGTTCTTTTTAACCATGAGAGGAGGGCTCCTAGACACATCCAGCTTGTGAACGCTGTTCCTCGGGCTGTTGGTTTTGCTGCTGGAGAGAGCTGTGGGGGAGCCGCTGTCCATACTGCTTCTCTGGGGAGACTCAGACTTGTCCCAGGAGCACCGCCTCCCAGGGCTGTCCTTGATGTTATTGTTCTCCTTGTTTTGTAACTGACCCATCGTGGTTCTCTTCTGTATTTCATTGTTGTTGTTGCTCACTCCATCTTGGGGCTTGCTTTGAGGTTCAGGATCTTTGGGGAATAGGTGATCATGTTTGCTAATCATCATTGACATCAGCTGCTGGACCACCACAGTGCCTGGAATTACAAAGAAAATAAAATAGTCTAAGTGAGTTTTCATTCATTTCCTATTTTGAATGTGATTTTTTTGTGGTACCAGGGAGGGGAGAGGCTAGGCAAGGGCTCTACTGTTGAACTACACCCCCAGCCCCTTAAAAAAATTTTTTTTCTATCTTCAGACAGGCTCTTGCTAAGTTGTGCAGACAACTCAAACTCATGATCCTCCTGCCTCACTCCTCCAATTTGCTGGGATTACAAATGAGCACCATAATGCCTGGCTTGAAAGTGACTCTTAGAGAAACATAGTTAGGTAAAACTTAGCATTATTGTTTTTGTTGTTAGGTGCTGTCGAGTCGGTATCTGACTCATAGTGGCCCTCATAGGGTTTTCAATGGCTATTTTGGGATTGCCTTGGGAGTGGATTGCCAGGCCCTTCTCCCATTTTTGCGGTGCTGGGAATTGAACTCAGGACCTCAGAGACTGCAGCGCAGCGCTCTACCAACTGAGCTAAATCCCAGCCCAGCATTATTATTAGCAGTGCTAAACTATATTCATAATAATGATAATGACAATAGAAGCTAAAATTTCCTGAGCACTTACTCTGTGCCAATCACTTTATTTTTGTAGTTTAGTTGGATTTTAAAATAAATATATAAATATATTCCATTATTATCACTGTATTGTAAAGGATAAGTAACTTGACTAAGGTCACAAAGCTATTAAGGACCAGAGTCTGGGTTTGAACTCAGAGTTATTTAGTTCTAAAGATTAGGCTGTTACTTAATATACAACCTTTATTGAAAATTTGACACCTAATTATGAGAAATCTCCTTTGGGATGAGGTCACTTTGACCTCACATATGACAATTGCCTCAAATCATCATTATACCTTAGTTATACCTTTCAATAGAACTCCATATAAGCCATGATGGATGCATAGTCTTTCTAACATAGCAAGACAATGCAATTCCATATGACTTTTGTTCATCATTCTAAAGCTTCAGTATACTTTATGTGACATTAGCCAGAATTTAGTGAGGCTCTCCAAAAACCCTCTTCTCCATGGAAGCTCTAGCAGACATTGTCAGAACCAACTTTTTCAGAATCCTTGAAGTTAACTGTTGGATTAAAGTAATCTGGAGTGTTATAGTCCTCTATATCCTGCATTTTTCTGTGATTATTAAAAACTCTAAATATTGGCAGTGTGCCAGAACTGCTACTAGACCAATGTTGCTCAAGTTTTAGTGTTCATATGAATTACTTGGAGATCTTATCAAAATGCAGACTCTAATTAAGTTAGCCATTAGGTGGGATATGAGATTTTATATTCCTGCCTACCTTCCAGATGGCAGCAGCAATAATAATGTGGAATCAGTAGCACCACCTGGGAGCTTCACAATTCCAGAACCTGCCTGCATCATTTCTGAATAAGAATTTGCATTTTAACAATATCCCCAGGTGATTCCCATGTAAGAGTTTGAGAGACACTAATAGGTAGGGATGTTTCACATGTATCTTTCAAGTTACCATACACTTTTCAAAAGTTTATGAGATAAGACATAACATTTTTTTCAGATGAGAAAATAGGGGTTCAGAAAGGTTGTTTGGTAAAGGCCACATATGCATAAGTAATCATGGTAAAATTTAATATTCAGCCTTTCTATTCCAAATTATATTTGTCCTAGTATATTCCAGCTTCTAGAATTTAAAACTGTGTAGTAATAATAAGTAAATTCAGGGTAGTTCTAAGTAGGAAACTAAATAGAAACAATAATCTATTAAATCACTATCAATTATTACAGTAATAGGAGAAAAAAGACTCAATGAAATTGATTATATTATATAGACACTTTCCTCTTTCAGTAAACCTCTGAATTTTCATATTTTCAAGGCAGTAAGTCTAATGGAAATGGTCATAAACCCAGTCATCACTGACGACATTGTGTACTTGATGCTACCTTATGATCTGTTCATATGACAGGCACACTTTCAATGGTTTGCAGCTTCCATTATATGTGACTCTTCCTAGTATTTAGGAAAAATGAACCTGTTTCCCATCACTGGAATATTAACATTGGATGCATCACTACTTTCCATTATCAGGATGAACACTATGAGGTATTTAATTAATTGATCAGCAACATTCCCAAAGTTCCTGTAATGAGTTTGTGAACAGCCGTGACAAAGTGTTGCTGCCACAAATATAGAGTGAGTGTCAGGGACTACCGATTTAGAATTCTCTTAATTCTCTTTCTTGTATATTGGGACACTTTGCTTTCATTTAGTGTCTGGGAAAACAAATGGCAATAGTCTCCCTGCAAAGGCAGTTTCTTTCAATTTTATAGCCATTTAAGACAGACCAGCTTTGTAGTAATGATAATGTGCACATGTCACTATATGCACTGTCTTTTCCTTTTTTTCTCTCCTCCTCTCTGTCATTTCTTCCTTGGAATGCTAATGGGGAACACTAAGTCCAGATACTGAGGTCGGAGTAATTATAATCACCAGCCCATTATGCAGAGTCCAAGCACATTCTGGAGCCCCACTGTGCTACACAATCAAGCAATTCCCTCCTGGCTCATCTCATTTTATACAGGTCGAATTTAAATATAGGTATTATAGGCATTTTTCCTCCTAAGCATTGGCTAAGAATTTAATTTTCCTTTAAAGACACCTAGGCATCATTATGTATGTATTTGTATTACATGTATATATGTTTTTGTACATATATTTGTATTAAATATATATGTATATTGCATAAGATGCTGCATATATATGTATATATATGTGTATATATATTAATTTGATACAAATACAGTTTTGATTTGTATTTTTTGCAGGAATAACCTGTGTGTCATTTTGCATAGCTGAAGATACCTGATGAGTTCTGACAAGGGTATACAGTCCTGAAAAAAACACCTAATCACGATGTAGAAAAGTTCCCTTGTTTCCCTTTGTAGTCAAACTCTTACTCCTCTCTCCTACCCACATAACCACTAATGTGATTTATGTGAGTATAGTTTTGCCTTTTCTAGCATTTTATATGCCTAAACCATGCCACTTTGGCGTCCAATCCATGAAGTTTAGCAGGGTTGGGCCTGATTAGTCCTTGGATGGGAGACCACCTGGGAACACCAGGTGCCGTAGGCTTGGGAGAAAGACCTGACAGCCCATTCCTAAAACAATCGTCCATCAAAAACCCTATGAATAGCAGAAAAGCACTGACAAGAGGGCCAGGTATGGCACAGTATCTGGTAGTGTTTTGTTTTGTTATACATAAAGTTGCTATGAGTAGGACCCAACTTGCCGGTATCTATCAACAACAACAACAACAACAACAACAACAACAACAACAACAGCATCGTATATAAATGGAATTATACAGTGTGTAATCTTTTTTGTCTAAACATTTCTCACTTAGCATAATTTTTTTGACATTTTTCTATGTAGTTATATGCATCAGTAGTTCATTATTTTCATTTCTGAATAATAATCTATTCTACATATATGCCATAATTTATCCACTAGTTGTTGGAGAATTTTTTCCTAACTTGGGGCTGTTATGAATGATTTTGCTATAAATATTTAACTACATGTCTGGGTAAACAAATATCTTCTCTTTTTCTTTGGCAAATACCTCACATATTGTTCTTTGGCTCTTAGGGTAAGCATATATTTAAGTTCATAAGAAATTGCCCAGTTTTTTTCAGAATGCCTCACTTTGTATTTCTGCCAGGAAAACTTAATGTTTTGAGTATTAGTTTTGTACTTTGTAGAGGGTATGCAGTGGTATCTCATTATGGCTTAAATCTTCATTTTCCTAATGACTAAAGATGTCATGCATCTTTCCTCATGTTATTTTCTATTTGTCTCTCTATTTCAAAACTTTTACCTACTTTTTTTATTTTATTGTATAAATTCTTTATGTATTCTTAAAACAGGTTCTTTTCACCAGATATATGGCTTACAAATACATTCTCTATGCTTGTGGATTACTCTTTGGTGATATTAAGTAAATCTTAGAAAAAAAGTTTCAATTTTGATGAAGTCTAAATATCACAAAATTTTGTTGTAATTAGAGCTTGTTAAACTAAGAATTTTAAAAGTAAGAGGATTTAAAAAAACGACTAATGCAAAGTCTGTATGGTTTTCAATAGAATTCATATCAGTTGACCATAAATAGTAGATAAGTAGCAAAGAATAATGAGCTAATTCGTCTTAAACATCTACCAAAATGAGAAAAGAAGTAAAGATAAGTATTATAGGTTCATAAATTTTTAGGTTTATTTACAACCTATACACTTTTTACACGGCTTGTTGCTGAATTATAATGAAAAAATGATGTGGTACACAAAGGTCTCTAACATAAATTAACTCATTCTTAATCAAACTAATGTTTCATATGTCTATTGTATCTCAGGAGTCATTTCAGCTTAAGAGTATATTTCTTTGAATTGTAATGTTTTATGCATAGAATGGGGACAAATGACTAGGAGTCATGAATATAAATTCAGTCTTGGAACTCAAAGCCGGGGAGCTAAAATCTACCTTCAATCTGATTTGTATTTATCTTCCTATATCGAATCCCCAGAATTACTTTTCTGAAATAAACATCCTATCTCAACACTCTGATGCTTGATAACTATCAAATATTCTTCAATGCAAAGTGTTTAATAAACTCTTGAGGATATTATCAGATCTTTCTAGCCATTCTTCAACCACTCTTCCCTAAATGGCCTGATATCATTGACCTCACCAATGTTCCACTTAGACACACTGTGGTCTTTCTTATTGTTATGGACTAAATGGATATGACCCCCTCAAATTCATATGTGGAATGTCTGTGACTCCCAATTTCATGGTATTAGGAAGAAAGGGCTGAGTAGGTCAAGGTGGAGTTCTCATAAATGATATTGTTGTTAAGTGTCAGAGTCTTAAACAGAAATGTTACCCAAGGATATATAGAAAAATATTACCATAAAAAGAAAAGTAAATGATAGAGAAGTCTTTGATGGGGGGGTGGGATGGGGGGAAGTGTACAAGAGGGTAAGGGGGACCTATATGAATAATGTACAACAAAATGCATATATGGAAATGTCACAATGAAAAGCATGTCAGAATGAATCACATTAAAGTGTACATTAAAAATTTCCAATAAAAAAAGGTGTCAGAGTCCAACTCATAATGACCCTTAGGGGTTTTCAATGGCTGATTGTTTTAGGATTATTTTTGGGAGTGGACTGCCATGTCCCTCTCCCATTTTTATGGTGATGGGAATGGAGCCCGAGTACTCAGAGAGTGCAGAGCAAGTGCTCTACCAACTGAGCTAAACAACAGTCCCATAACTGACATTAGTGTCCTTACAAAAAGGACCTTAGAGAGTTCCCTTACCCCTTCTGACCTATGAAGACACAGTGAGAGACTTGCTGTCATTTACTAGGAAACGGGTTGTTAGCAGATATTGAATCTGTGGGTGACTTGATCTTGGATTTCCCAGCCTACCGGAGTGTGAGAAATAAATTTCTGTGGTTTATGAGCCACATAGTCCATGGTATTCTGTTACAGTGGCCCATATGGACTAAGACATGCATTGTCTTACCTATGGCTCTGTTTCTTTCTCTGGTGGTGGTGGAATGGCTGCATAAATGTCCGTCTGTCCTTCCTGTCTGTCTGTCTGTCTGTCTGTCTTTCTTTCTCTCTCTTTCTTTCTTTCTTTTTTCTTTCTTTTTTCTTTCTTTCTTTCTTTCTTTCTTTCTTTCTTTCTTTCTTTCTTCTTTCTTTTCAATATTCAAGGGTTGAACCCAGAGCCTTGTACATTCTAGGTGAGTGCTCTATCACTGAGTTGCACCCTCAGTTCCTCCTTTTATGTTTTATTTTAAGATAGGGTCTCACTAAGTTGCACAGACTCTCTGACCTTGAATTGCGATCCTCCTTTCTCCTGGTAGCTAGGATTACAGGCATGTACCGTGGTATCTATCTTAAATGTCCTTCACCTGTGCTTTTTGCTGGCATAGCTCAACATATGTGTATAATATTTTTCATATAATATTATAATGGAAAGTTTGCATGTTAAAGACTTCAATTAGCCTATATGCTTCATAACAGCAAAACTTTTTCTAATTCACCTTTCTATTCCCAGGCTTATGGCAGAATACAGCAGAAAGTAGCTGCTTAATAAATTTGTCAAATGAATAAATGAATGAAGGAATACTTTAAAAGATTATTATATTGAAGAGTTAATTTTACCATCAGATATGACTATTCTATTGAAGCTAGGGAGTTTAAAGTGTTTTAATTAAGAAAATTAAGTATAGTCTCCCCCAAAATAAATAAAATCCAAACACTAAAATACATATTATATTCAATTACACCAAAACTTGAATGGCATAAGGAAATTATATATTTAGTGACTAATAAAGTGAGGATTTAGCTCAGTTGGTGGAACATTGCACTGCAGTCTCTCAGGTCCCAGGTTTGATTCCCAGCACCACAAAAATGGGAGAAGGACCTGGCAATCCACTCCCAAGGCAATCCCAAAACAACCAGCCATTGAAAACCCTATGAGGGTCTCTATGATTCTGACAGGACTCAATGGCACCTAACAAGGACAACAAAATGATAACAGGCTCAAAAGAATTTTATAATTGTTTTTCACATATAACAAGGAGAAATGATAGCCTAGAGACAATAATAAAGACCACTCTGCCCGATTAGATGAGTGTATTTATGGTAATTATATTCTCTGTCAAAACTTAAGATACATAGACTAGCAACTAGCATAGAAAATTTGGAAATGTATCTGGCCATCCTCCTGTAAAACCAACCAAGCAAACCAAACATCTAGTGATCAAACCAACAAACAAACGAACTTGCCCTTTGAAGTATATCATTAGGAGATTTGTGTGGCAGGCCATTATAGTTTGATGACATTAAACCATTAAGAAAAATAGGATATTTTAAAATAATTTTTGTGTATTAAGAACGCAAGTAGGAACTGGACATGGTACTATGCACCTGTAATCCGAGCATTAGGGAAGCAGAGGCAGGATGATCACAAATTTTAGGCCAGCCTCAACCACAGAGTGAGACCATGTTGCAAAAAAACAAACAAAACAAAGCAGTCAGATTTTGTGATTTCTCTAGTTGTTGGTATTGTTGTTGTTGTTGTTAGGTGCCGTCGAGTCGGTATCCGACTCATAGCGACCCTCTGTACAACGGGAAACACTATTGTTAGTGCTTCTCTGCTGTTCATAGGGTTTTCAATGGCTGATTGATTTTTGGGAGGGGGTTGCCAGGTCCTTCTCCCAAGCCTACAGCTTCTGGTGTTCCCAGGTGGTCTCCCATCCAGGTACTAACCAGGCCCGACCCTGCTTAGCTTCCAAGATCTGACGGGATCGGATGCCACAGGGCTACCGCTGCAGGTGATTTCTCTAGAGACCACAATAAACATCTAACTTGTTTTCAATTATTTTTTGGATGCAAGAATTGTTGTTGTTGTTAGGTGCCGTCAAGTCAGTATCCAACTCATAGCGACCCTCATAGGGTTTTCAATGGCTGACTGTTTTGGGATTGCCTTGGGAGTGGATTGCCAGGCCCTTCTCCCATTTTTGTGGTGCTGGGAATTGAACTCAGGACCTCAGGGACTGCAGCGCAGCACTCTACCAACTGAGCTAAATCCCAGCCCGATGCAAGAATAGCGTTTCTTAAATACTGACTCACGCTGGGACTAGGCTGGGAAGTGCCTGAGTAGTTTCTGGGATTTGCGAGGTCTCTTGAAGATGTGGTTGCTCAGAGCCAGTTTTCCCCAAGGCCTGACAATTCTGGGTTAAATTGAATGACTGAACTTCTCTGACATCGAGAGCTCCCATGACCCCCAACAAATTATGACAGCAGATAGGATTATTTTGTCTGTCCATTTTCTCCTGCTCTTTTTAAAGCCAATTTGTCTGGCACAATTATCACCATGTTTAGAGAATATTACTTTTATCTTTCTCTATCAGGTTTCTTATCAGCAAAAGGAGACAGAGAGACACTATGTAATTTTTAAGGAATTTCTTCTACAACTACTAGAATGGCCATAGAATTTAAAGAAAAGGAAGAAAAACATTGACTTTTAGGAAGACCGTGGCAGAAGAGTATTGAATCCCCAGAAATGCTTGCATAAGAACAGGTCAATTGGGTTGTTGTTAGGTGAGATTGTTGAGATAGCTACCCTTATAGGGTTTTCAATGGCTGACTGTTTTGGGATTGTCTCAAGAGCCTGGAGACTGGACTACCACATCCGGCTCCTGTTTTTGCTGTGCTGGAAATTGAACATAGGACCTCAGAGACTACAGAGCGGTGCTCTACCAACTGAGCTAAATCCCAGCCCAAATCAATTGGGTAGCAAAACTGAAAACTCATGGGCAACATTTACAACAACAAGTGATCTCCCAAATCTCCAAACACATGTTTGGTGAAGCCGAACCTCCATTGCCTGCATGGCTCCCGCATCTGTGTGGGAGGAAAGAGTAAGAAGCAACCAGGTTTCTGATGGGTCCAGAAACAGAAAACCAAAGGACCACAGGTAGTCTCTGGAGACCACAGCATGCTGACTCAAGAACAACTGCTCTGTTGGGAGGGAGCCTGCCTCATCCCACAGAAATGGCCTGCTGGAAGGAGTGACAGCATCAGAGCTGGTCAGGCTTCCCATCCAAACGGCTCCACATGCAGGAGAAACTGCTGGGAGTAGAATCAAAATTTTAAGCAGATCTAGGAAAACAGTGATAAAATTAAGTGAAGGGCCAAATAAGCCAAAGAAGGAAAAACCAGAACATCTTGGAAAGCAAGCTGTCATATTTTTGAATCCTATATGAGAAAAAAGATGGAGCTCTGTGAAATCAGAAAGGCTAACCTAATTGGATCTTTTATGCAGGCATGGCTTTGTGACAATATACCATACGGAAGATTTGCTGAGTTACACCCATCTTCCAAATGTTGACACATTTAATTCTACCATATTAAGGATACATTTACAGTATTCTTATCAACTCTGATCGCACTGGAAAAGTGCCTTAGCAATAGGAAGCTATTAAGCTCAGGGTGTTGGATACAAGTTTTATACAAGAGAGTTCAAATTTTATCAATGACCACAAATGCTGCAAGTTGTATTTCTTGAAGTGAAAGGTTAACTTGTCATTTGAGAATGTTTCTGCAAAGTCTGAATAACCATAGCTTGTCAGTTGTTTTTTTCAAGTAAAAGTGTTTTCTGAGAATGCAGCTAGTACTGCTTCAGCTCCAATAATCACATAAATGCTTTTCTTTGAGTGAATCATTATATTACTTTAAAAACTGTACAGAAGTGCCTTATACCTAGAGTGCATTATTTCACTAGCATATTAAAAATGTGCTTTCAGGATGGAAATTTAATGAAATTATTACTTTTCCCACTCAACAAGGACATTCTTAAGTAACACTGTCATTTTCTTTCCTATTGTACATGCATGGTAGTTTGCAATAAAGAATATGATGCTAATGGAGTCTGGCAGTGCTGGCTTGATTTATACTAAGGTGAAAGTTATTTTACCAACTGTTGCTTTTGCACCATCAATGCAAAAGTCAATATAGTACAAGCGCAAAAACCATCTTAGTATTAATTTGAAAATATACTTGAAACTATAGATCTCCTAAATACATCTCAGAGGCCTCCAGGGGTCTGGGGACCACATGCTGAGAATCACTAGTACAGAGAGACATTAATGTATTCATGAATGAAGACTAAAACAGAGAGAGTTGAGTATATGATGGGCACACACTGTAACAATATAGAAAATATAGATATTAGCAGAATGAAAGGTGTATTAGAAGAGCATATGCAAAAAGTTTTAAAATGTCTGACACTTTTTTTTCGTTTTAAAACAGTAGTTTTAAACACTAATTTTAAAACACTAGTTTCATTAGTTTTAAAACACTAATCGTACTAGTGTTTGTAGCACTAGTATTATTATTCTGGAATTACTGTGTGCATGACAACATATGGAGCCAATGATTAATTAAGGGATATTCTAATTCTGTCATCTCTAATGTCTTTGAGAACCAGGAATCCTGGGAAGAAAGATGATAAACTATAATACAGAAAAGAATAAATAAAAACTTCATAGTCACGATTTTAAGTGGAAGCATGCCATGAACTTTTTCTTTAACATGTGAGAATGCATACATAGAAGTATATATACATTATGTGTAAATATGTGTGTGTGCACTTATACCGACTAGCTCTCTACACTGAAAGGGCTAGAAACAATAACTGTGCCAGTAGCAGTGAGATCATTGCTACCTACATTTTAGCCTTGAAATACGTCCTCAACGCATTGACCTATCAAACAGATTTTAGTACATGGTTGATAATGATATTTTAACAATACTATGTATAATAGGAAGAATAAGTAGTATTCACTTTTAGAGCATGTCAAAATTTGATTTAGCTAGTTAAAAAACCAGTAAATACAAAGACTCAAGCATCATTTAGCAGTATGATTCCACTCATAATAAATTTTATACTATGTACATTTTACCACACTAGAAAATGAAAAAAGTATATACAATTAGAATATTACCATTTCAACTCCCAGCAAATTAATCATTTTATGAATTGTGTTAAATTCACAAAAAGAGAGAAGCAGACATTACATACATTACACCTGATTTGAGAACTCTACACAATCTACAGTCATGACAAAGAGATCAAACTTGAATTTGATCAGTGCCCTAATTTACAGAGAGTATAGAGTGCAGAGCAGTATGTTAAACTGCACCTTTGAGACACAGACAACAAAATCCAGACTATGGGAAGCTCTACCAGTCAAATAGTTAACTTTTCAAGCAATAAATTATAGATGTTCTTATATGTTAAGAGATTCTTTAAAAATATCAAGTAAAGGAAGAGGAAATATTAATATATTGTTTGGGATGTCTATTTGGGTGGTAAAACTTTAAGGAAACACAGAAAATTATTGGTTTAAGACATTATGATTAAGTCAGGGTACAAAGAAGGCCTTTGGAAATGCCTGGAAACATTTTGTTTCTTGACCTAGGTGGTGATTTCTAGTGCTTGTCTTATATTACTCATTAAGATGTGTGATGTGTGTGTATGTAGTGGTTTTTTGTTGTTGTTCCTGTTGTTGTTAGGTGCCGCCGAGTCGGTATCCGATTCACAGCGACCCTCATAGGGTTTCAATGGCTGACTGTTTCAGGATTGCCTTGGGAGTGGATTCCCAGGTCCTTCTTCCATTTTTTGTGGTTCTAGGAATGGAACTTGGGTCCTCAGAGATTGCAGTGCAGCACTCTAGCGACTGAGCTAAATCCCAGCCTGGTTTTCTGTATTGTATATATTTTAATTTATAATAAATGTTTAAAAAACAATGAACTAAAATATCATCAGACTTCTGATAGCCTGATAGCTTCAAATTTAATATTTACTAATGTCTGCTAAACTCTTCAGATGGGAATTAAGTTTTCTGGATTTATTGCCCAAAGTCTGATGTTAAACTTATAATGTCCTCAGTGTCAGAAAGGAAATTAAGATGAGGTCATATAGACAGATACTCAGAATCATTCTCTCTCAAACACAAGATATAAAGGAAGGAAAATCTTAGAATTTTGAAGAAAGGAATAACAGGGAGTAAAATTAATGCAAGCAATGAAGGTGATATTTTGTTCAACACTAAATATAGTCATTGTTGTTGTTGTTAGGTGCCGTCGAGTCAGTATCCAACTCATACCAACCCTCAGTACAACAGGGGAAACACTATTGTCAATGCTTCTCTGCTGTTCATAGGGTTTTCAATGGCAGAATGATTTTTGGGAGGGGGTTGCCAGGTCCTTCTCCCAAGCCTACAGCTTCTGGTGTTCCCAGGCGGTCTCCCATCCAGGTACTAACCAGGCCCGACCCTGCTTAGCTTCCAAGATCTGACGTGATTGGATGTCACAGGGCTATAGCTGCAGGCATCAAATATAATCATAGTGAAACTAAAAAGAATTATTCTTTCTCCTTCATTTTTCCCTATTAAATTCTTAAATGTTCAATTAGGCCACTTTGCCAAAAATAATGATGCTATTAATGATCACAAGTAAAAAGGGGACTCAAGCATTGAGACCTGAGGGAATTAAATAGAACATCAATGTGAGAAATAATGCAGCACGCTTTGTAATTTGAATAATAAGAATTCCTTCATGTTTCAATGCACAAATAAACTTATAAAGGATCAAATTTATTTACCTCTTGAAATCAGTCAAAAACCCCTCCAAATTAATAAACATATATTAACTGAAAATAATTTTTTAAATTTCCTGACCATTGCATTGAGCTTACAAAGTGAATTAGATTTTTCATTTATTTTATTTAATCATTTACAGATAATTTAATGACAGGAAGTTCCATTTGTTCTTGTGAAGGTACTGGGAAATCATTCCATGATTTTATGTTTAATAACTTGAAAAATGTTGAACCCTCAAAAGAGAAGATTTTACATTTGAAGCATGACTAGAGTCAATAAGTGGAATAGCCATGGATACTCTTGTCTCTAGTTTTCTCAGATGAGAACAGGCCCTGGCCAGCCAAGAGATACTTGATTTTTCTTTTGATGCCTGTGTAAAATAATTATCCACTTACCTTCCATGATGGTCAAAGGATCTTCCACCTTGGGGCGTAGGATGTTAGGACCGAACACTGTTGCCAAGTTCTGCACACTCATTTTGTTCACTCCTGAATAGGACTGCACTTCATCCAAGAACCTATTGGTTACAAGAATATGGTTGAAAAACAATGATATTAAATTTCTCAGCAGAAGAAAATGGATCACTGAGAAATCTATGAACTGAAATATGTTCAAAGTTGACTGGGAAATTCAAATCTCTCTCACTTAAATGTGGAGAAATTATACTGCAAATTATGAAAGGTCAAGCTTTAAGGAATGTCAGATATCTGTTCTGATATGTCCTGGTTTGGTTTCCTCTGTCAATTAAAGGAAACAGTGTGTTTGGACAATGCTAAACCAGACTTGAAAGTCAAGAATATGTATTCCATTCTGCTATGGTTTGGATAAGTTTTCCCCAAAGGCTTATGCATTAGTCTTGTTGGTGCTATTGGGAGGTGGTAGAACCTTTAAGAGGTGTAGCCTACTGGGAGGTTTTCCAATCCTTAGACGCATGCCCTGAAGGAGATATTGGAATCCCAGCTCCTTCCTGTCTCTTTTCATGACTTGGCCAGGAAGTGAATGGTTTTTCCATGTGCTCCTGACATGATATAGTGCCTCACCACAGGCTCAAGGTGACAGGGTCAATTAATTATGGACTGATACCACTACAACTGTGAGCCAAAATGAATCTCTCCTCTTTTTAAGCTGATTATCTCAGATAATTTGTTACAGTAGTAGAATGCTGACTAGCATACCCTCCAATCCCCCAAATCAAGTATTAAGTTTATATACACGTAGAATTGTATACAAGATCATTTGGTAAATATTTCTTATTTTAGAGAAGAGGAGTCATCCTCTTTGTGGAAGAATTTGTGAACTTCAAATTTATAGTCTATTAAAACCTATGATCAAACATTTTGGAAATTAAAACATCAATTCCACTGATATGAAAATATGTGTGCACAAATTATTTCAATTTATTAGGCATTAAAGAATAAAAGGAATGAAATAGCACTTTCCCTAGATAGTTTTAGTAGCACAGATTGTTTTTGTAGTCTTCTGGCCCTTTTTCACTTCCTACCTCCTCTTCATTTCTACAAGAACTTCTATTATTTCATGGCTTGCTAATTGTACCAAGGAGATAAAAAGGAAATGATGAAAAATAAAAATAACATATTCATATAGCACTATTATGTGCCATGGTGCTAACCTGTTAAATTCTCAATGCATGTCTAGGAGGTAGGTACTATAGTTGTCTCCATTTTACAGATGGGAGACAAGAGGTCCTGGGAGATTAAGAGTCTTCTCCAAGGGCAAAGAGTTGATTGGTGGCAGAGCTGAGAAGTGAACCCAAGGGGTGGGACTCTGGGGACTGTGCTCTGAGCTGTAACACCCTGACTTTTTAAAAGGTGCCTATTTTCACCTGTTCACTTTTTTTATTAGAAATTTTTAATGTACAACTTAACGTGTTCCATACTGACATGCATTTCATTGTGACATTTCCATATATGCGTTTCATTGTACATTGCCCAGATAACCTCCCCCTTACCCTCTTGTGCCCCTTCTCCCCGCTCTTCCACTTCCCCACCAATGACATCTCTTCTACTTGCATGTCTTTTTGTGGGAATATTTTTCTGTATACCCTTGCACCCCAATTACAATTTAACTCCACACTTTTTTCTATAGTAATCTATCTATCTTTTTACATTGTCAGCAGTATTACATGGATAATCTAGCCCATTTGCATCATTGCCATCCTTTGGTGTTGTTGGTATTATTATAATTATTTCCCAAGCTATTAAAGTTGGGCTGTTTACTTTGAGGTTGCCCTCTCTCTCATTCCTCGCTCCTCTCCATCCTGTCCTCTCCCATCATCTCTTCCTTTTGCTAGATCCATCCCTTCTTTTTTGTGCTCCCTGAATTGTCCCTTCTCCACTTAGTTTACATTAGCTTTTTACTGTGTTCCAATTTCTGTATAGAATTTTTTCCCTTCTTTTAAATCTGATTCAGCTCCCATATATGAGTGAGAATGTGTGGTATTTCTCTTTTGGGGCTTGTTTTCATTCACTTAGGATAATTTTCTCCAATTCCATCCATTTTGCTGTAAATGACATTATTTCATGCTTTTGGATTGCTGAGTAGTATTCCATTATATATATGTACCATAATTTTTTTATCCATTCTTCTGTTGACAGACACTTTGGTTGATTCCATATCTTTGCTATTGTGAAGAGTGCTGCATTGAACATGGAGATGTAGGTGTCTCTGTGGTATGGTGACTCATTTCCCTTTGGGTATATTCCCAGTAGTGTTATAGCTGGGTCATATGGTAGATAGATTTTCAGGTTTCTAAGGTATCTCCATATTGATTTCCAAAGTGGTTGAACCAAGGTATTTAAATTAATTTTAACTTAAGGTATTTAAATTGACCCCTGCCCTCAATTTTACTGTAGTTCAGGCTAGGTAAAAGTGAATATGTGATTGAACCAATCGAACATATGATTGAACCAAAAGTGAACATGTGATTGGCTTAATCACGTGTTCACTTTTACCCAGCCTGAACTACAGTAAAATTGAAGGCAGAGGTCAATTTAAATACCTTAAGTTAAAATTAATTTAAATACCTTAAATTAAGTATTTCAAGAGAACTTAAGTATTTTTTATTGGAAATTTTTAATATACACCTTAATGTGATTCATTATGACATGCTTTTCATTGTGACATTTCCATATATGCATTTTGTTGTACATTACACAGGTAAGTTCCCCCTTACCCTCTTGTGCACTTCCTCCCTCCATCCCCCTGCCCACCACCAAAGACTTCTCTTCCATTTGCTTGTCTTTTTATGGTATTATTTTTCTATATATCCTTGGGTTCCAATTATGTTTAAGATCGAAACGTTTTCCTGCAGTGAACTTTCTTTTTACATTGTCAGTACTGTTACATGAATTTTCTAGCGCATCCATATTATTACCATTCTTTGGTATTACTGGTGTTATTATAATTATTAGAACTTAAGAGCTTAAGTATTTTCATTGCATAGATAGAAACTTGCAATCTTGTTATCAAGTCTTTTTTCCCCATTTTTACTGAGGAAGAATGGAATCTCTTTCTAACTCACTGCCATAACTTGAGTTAGTTCAAAATCCTTGGATGGAAGTCTTACATGTTAATAACTATATAATGTCCATGTTAAAAAATATATTTCTTGCTTTTTCAAAGTGTGAAACCTAAGCTCCAATTTGCTTCTAATATAAAAATCATCAGAAAAAATTATTGTGGGAGGTTTTGAAAGTCCTACCCAGTTACATTGACAATCACCTCCACAGTATCTGGCAGCTTACATTCTTTAGTTCCTCATCAACTGTGGGAAATATAGATTTTTACTGTCATCTTACCTATTAGACATGAAACTCAGAAAGGTTAATAAAAATACATAAAAACATAGATAGTAAATGGTAGAATCTGCACTCCTGCAGATCTTTCTTATGCCAAGATACCTGTTCCCTTTCTTAGCATGCCACTCTCTACATGGTGCAAATGACTTTGATGGAAGTTCAGAGAAACTTAAATTTAAATATATGGAGGCAAGAGTGATTTCAAAAGCATAAAATTACAAAATCAAGCAATTTTAGGCCCAAAGAAACCTTTGAGAGCACCTAGTCAGACATCTTAGTTTCCCAGAGACTAACATTGGCATTCAGAGCAGTTAAGTGATTTTATTCATTGTCAAGCACAAATTACTGTCAGGCTAAAAACAGTCTTGTTTTGTTTAGCTTTATCTTTAGGAAAGTTCTCACCTGCAAATATACTTGAGGAGGTTGTAGTTAACCACTGGCAAACTCTTCACTTGCTTTGCTAATTCCTTGACACCCTGCATACAAAGAAGAAGAGAATACATGTTGTCATTCTATGTATTGGCCTTGGAATGAAAATAAGTGGGCAATAACCATACGGTTTTTATTTTTTTCAATTTTACATGTGATCACTGAAAGACCCCATCCTGAAAACTTTTCACTATACAGTAAACATTTTAGAAATAGTTTCAAGGGTGTCAAAATATTTTAGACATCTAAGCACATGGGCTGGGGTTTAGCTCAGTTGGTAGAGTGCTTCTCCACACTCTCTGAGGACGTAGATTTGATTCCCTACACTGAAAAAATGGGAAAAGGGTTTGGCAATCCATTCCTGAAGCAATCCTGTAACAATACGCCATTGCAAATCCTATGAAGGCTGCTGTGAGTTGAACCAGACTCCATGGCACTTAACAATAACAACTCTAAGCACATATGCATTGGACAGTGATGTTTCCATTAATGACAGATCACATTTATGACGGAGGTCCAATATATTATATCCAATATACATCACATATATGATGGTATCCAATACATTATATCATCTATCGATACCACATTCCTCTCTTTGTTTGTGAAGTAAACACTGTGATCTTTGCACAATAAGAAAACCACCTAGTGATACATTTCCCAGAGTGTATTCACAGTACTATGCAATATGACTATACCATTTATGGAAAAACAGATTTAAGTGAAGCTATTTTAACATTTGTTTGCATTGACTGAACACAGAATTTCATTTGCAATAAAGTTGTCTGAAAAAATTATTCTTGATGAGTGAAGATTTATTTATTTATTTTAATGTAATTTTTTCATATGCCCAATGCATAGATCAGGAGAAAGATGTGACAATTCTTTCTCAAAGCAATCCGGAAACAATAAGCCATTGAAAACCCTATGAGGGTTGCTATGAGTCTGACCCAACTAGATGGCACCTAACAACAATAAAGCATAGACAAATATATGCCTACTGACAAAAAAGTCTCTCTGGACTGGTGATGCCTAGGATACATCATTTATGCTTGAGAGAAAGCTGAAAGACCTGGAAATTTCACAAGGAATTAATTTCTTTGGCTCTTCTCACTGTAAAACTTCCTCTAACATATAAATGGTCACAGAACAGCCAATTGATAATGTGATCTGATTTTTTTCTTTTTCCTATAAGGGTCAGGTAGTAAGTATTTTAAGCTTTACAGGGCATGCGTTCTCTGTTACAACTACTTGGTTATTCTGTTGTACTGCAGAGGAAGCCACTGATAATATTGTTTAACAGACAGAAGAAAACTGCATTTATAAAAACAGGCAGCAGTTTTTGGCAAGCGTACCAGAAATCCGCTGGGGGAAAGAACAGTCCTTTTAACAAATGATGCTGAGAAAACTGAATATCCACAAGCAGAAGAATGAAGGTGGCCCCTTTCCTCACACCATGAATAAGAATGAACTGAAAATGGATCATAGACCTTAGTGTGTTGACTCAACATTATAACTCTTAGAAGAAAGTAGAGAAATAATTCTTTAAGATCTTGTGCTAGTATTCTTAGTTATGTCACAAACAGCACAAGTGACAAAAATAGGTAGCTCGAACTTCATTAAAATTAAAAATCTTTATGCTTTGAAGAATATCATCAGGAAAATGAAGAGATGACCAATAGGAGAAAATATTTATAAATAATATATCTGACTTGCATCTACACTGTATAATCTTTTACTCAATATTATAAGACAGATATCATTGGCCCTCCACATCTTTGGATTCAACCAATTGCAGATTTAGAAAATAGAAAAAAAATTGCATCAGAACATGAACAGACTATTTTCCCTGACTTTATTCTCTAAACAATACAAAATAACTATTTATACAGCATTTATGTTGTATTATTGTTGTTAGGTGCCGTCCAGTCGGTATCTGACTCATAGTGACCCTCATAGGGTTTTCAATGGCTGACTCTTTCGGGATTGCCTTGGGAGTGGCTTGCCAGGTCCTTCTCCCATTTTTGCGGTGCTGGGAATTGAAATTGGGACCTCAGAGACTGCAGCGCAGCGCTCTACCAACTGAGCCAAATCCCAGCCCTTATGTTGTATTGTTGTTGTTGTTGTTGTTAGGTGCCATCGAGTCAGTCTCCGACTCATAGCGACCCTCTGTACAACAGGGGAAACACTATTGTCAGTGCTTCTCTGCTCTTCATAGGGTTTTCAATGGCAGATTGATTTTTGGGAGGGGGTTGCCAGGTCCTTCTCCCAAGCCTACAGCTTCTGGTGTTCCCAGGCGGTCTCCCATCCAGGTACTAACCAGGCCCGACCCTGCTTAGCTTCTGAGATCTGACGGGATCGGATGCCACAGGGCTATAGCTGCAGGCTATGTTGTATTAGGTACTACAAATAAAGTAATAGGAAGAAATGCATAGTAGGGGACTTGAATGTCCATGGGTTTGTGTATCCTCAGGGAGACTTAGATACAGTCCCCAAGGGCTAGAGATGACTATCACCCAGTTAAAAATTGGGGGTATAATCTGACTGGACAGTTCTCAAAAAATACACAAATAGCAGATAAGCACATAAAAAGATTCAACATCATTATTGTTGTTAGGTGCCCTTGAGTCAGTGCCCAACTCATAGTGACCCTACATACAACAGGTGAAACACTATTGTCAGTGCTTTTCTCCTATTCATAGGGTTTTCAATGGCAGATTGATTTTAGGAGTAGGTTGCCAGGTCCTTCTCCCATTCAACATCATTAGTTGTCAGGAAAATATAGTTCAAATCTCAATAATACACCACACCTCATACACATATGAATGTCTGTGATAAATAATACAAAATAACAGGTGATGGGAGAGATGTGGAAAAGTTGGAATCTGCACACTTTGCTGGTGATAATTTAAAATCCTAGAGCCACTTTGGAAAACAGAGCCATATATGACCCATCAATGCTATATTTTAAGAATATAATCTAGAGAAATGAGAACATACATCCATGCAAAACTTGGTATGTGGATGTTCATAGCAGCATTATTCCTAATAGACAAATGGATGATAATGGAATATTATCTGGAAATAAAATGAATGAAATACTAATATGTGCTACAACATAAATAAACTTTGAAAAGAGATTAGTCACAATAAACAATGTATTAAGTGATTCTGTTTATATAAAATGCCCAGAATAGGTCAATCTGTAGGGAAAAAAATAGATTTGTCGTTGCCAAGAGCAGGTGAAAGAGGAGGATGTGCAAGTGGTCTGGTGTTTGTTTTAGGGTAGTAAAAATATTACAGGTTTTCCAAAATTAGATTTTTGTGATGGTTGCTCAATTCTGAGAAGATGATGAAAAGCACTGAATTATTCATTTTAAATGCTTGAGTGTATAGTATAAAAATAATATCTCAATAAAGTTGCATTTAACCAGATCGGCAGCAGGGAGGAGTTGGTGCACAGGCCAGTGTTTGAGGAACTTTGAGGGCAAGGGCATACAGTGGAAAGGGGACTATGAAACAAGGTGCCCACGTTTTTCATGGAATATATGGCCTGATGTAGCACTACCATCAACCATTTTGGGGAGCAAAGTGTCAGGGACCTCTGATTTCATTTATTCAGCCACGTCTTCTCTTTCATCAGACAAGGGGTCAAAATGTCCTTGGGTTGTGTCTGGAAGGTCTAAATGTTGTGTGAAGTCAGAACACAGAATAGTGAAAAACAGTCTAAAGTTAAGGCAAAAGCAAATGTGAAAATTAAAGTCAAAAAACACTGACTAAAATCTGAAACAAAAGCTTATTTCACAATAAATACACTGACTTACTGCTTCCTCCTCCTTGCTGAGCAGTTTGGCACATGACAAAAAATCTTCGTATTTTGCATAAGGAATAACTGGTTCTGGAAGTTCCCGGAGATACAGTTTAAGAAGTGATGCCACTGTGTGTACATCCGTGTTGCTGTGGAGATAGAAGTTTGAAAATGTTCTTTGGAGTGAACTTTACATTGTTTTATTCATTTTTTTCATGAAATACATGTGTAATAGGCAGAACTTTATCCAAGTTTGCAATCAAATCAGTCAATCCAGTTTTCAGGGTGTGCACACTTCTGCAAAGCCCATTTGATGCCACCATAGATGGGGAGGGCAAAGACAGCAACGGATCCTGAGTACTCAGTGTGGTCTGAAAATATTTGAAAACTCAAGCATTTCTCTATTGTGTAGAAATCATAAGAAAAATTGTTAACATTGAAGAGCAATGAGAATGGATCACACCTTAAATATAATTTACACAAAATACCAAATTTACACGTGTGTACGTATATATCCAATGTCAAAATTAATCACTTCTGAATCCTTACTTCATCTAAGTGTTGAGCTGATTTGGGGGAAGACATTGGTGACAGATACTTGACGCTTAGCCCGACAAGCTGTAACTTTTTATATGACTTACTTTGAAGATAATTGACTCGCAGCATAATTGCTTGCCTAATATTCTAAAATGGTTAGGAATTCTTAGAATCCTCTAAAAGAGAAAGAAAATCTATGAAAATAAACAATGAAATTTTAATGTGGCCTTTATGTAATTCACATAATTTATTTTTTTCTCTGGTGACTAACAGATTTGCAGGGTAATTTACAGAAACATCAGATTTTGTTCTCTGTACTCTCCATTCTCTGGTAATCCATGGAGATAGGTGACAGCAAAGACAGGAACAGTGTTTTTAGGGGACCCGTCAGATCTCAGAAGCTAAGTAGGGTTGGGCCTGGATAGTACTTGGATAAGAGACCGCCTGGGAATACCAGGTGCTGTAGGCTTGGGAGAAGGACCCAACAACCCACTACCCCCGCCCCCCGCAAAAAAATCAGCCATTGGAAACTGTATGAATAGCAGAGAAGCACTGACAATAGTGTTTTGCCTATCATGGTTGCTATGAGTCTCATATGGGCTCCAGGGCACCTAACAATAACCACCCTGGGGAGAAGCAGGGACTGAAAAGTTAATTAATGCCATAAACCAGGAGGTAAGGTAGTGAAATCCAGGGACTCTATAAGCAGTGAGAACTTGCACCTCACTCCCTGGCTGTGCTGTTGGCGGGGCTAATTCCCCAGAGGGCTCTGTCTTGAGAAGTTAGGATGTGGTGCTGGGATTTCCTGCCTAGTGAACATGTTCTTATCCCAACAGTGGTATGGATGTTTACGAAAGTGTTTACAAAACTTCATGAGCTAGAACAATGTGACTCCTAGTTCTTGATTCTGGATTTTGGGCTGATTTCATCATATGTTTACTACACACCTGTAGAGTATGGTAGAAAACACAGTGGCCTAGGACCTCAGGGGTTAAGAAGAAAGATATTGTTGTAGCCTGCTTGAAATTTATAATCGAGTGGGGGCAGCAGATAGTAGACCAATAATAACACTAGTGTGTAATTACAGAGTGTGGTGAGTGGTAATAAGGAAAATTGTTGCATGCTATCTAATAATGAGGGGACTAATTTAGGGTTTTCCGGGTTTCTCTGGGGAGATGAAGCTTGCGCCAAGAGCTGAAGGATATGTGAGAAAGGATTGAGGGCAAAGCAGAAGAGGGCATTCCTCACTAAAGCAAGGAAGGGAAACAGAGCCTGCAGTTGGGGACAGGACAGCCTTATGCTCTTGAAGAACTGAAGGCTGGGTAGCTCAGAGCCCAGGATGAGACTGGGTAAGGTGAAAGGGGAGGCAGCTTCCTCCCAGATCGCAGATCTTTGCCTAACTTGTGGTGGCTCTGAGCATTACCATTTTGACTTTGGAGTCTGTGTGAATAGGCATACTGTAAATGATTTTGCAGATGTTAAAATGATGAATTTTCTCTAACGGGACTTTCATTAATTTTATTTTTTCACAATTAAATATATTTTCCTTTTTAAAAATTCTAAATTTGATGGTGAGTATGAAAGAGGTCATCTTGAAGACTTGTAAAGAAGATGAAAATCACATCTCTAGTACATCTTGACAACTGTGACCAGACTCATTAATTCCTAAAAATGATTTCCAATTTGTTAAGAAAAGATGGAGACCAAAAATAGTCTTGATGATAAGACACTAGTATTTACTGCTGCTGTTGTTGCTGTTTACTGGCAAAGTTTGCTATTTCATCTGTATCCAAAGCCTCTGTGTTTCTCTTCCTGTGTAGGAAAGAATCTGACCCTCAAAGATACAGTCATTCATAGTAACAAAACCATAGCTTGGGGCAGGGTATGAGGTGCAACCAACATTCTAATAAACTGTCTCCATCCTAATCTAACCTACCATTGTGATATGCTTGTGTCTCTTTTGCCCAAGGACAGTTTTGTGAAAGTTATAGGTAGGTACTGAGAAAATACAAAAATAAAATATATATTTCTCTATATAATTCTGTATATAATCTGTATATTTCAATATACAGATTATATGATGTGTAATTTGACTATGTTGTTGTTAGGTGCCATCAAGAGGTCTGACTCATAGCGGCCCTCATAGGGTTTTCAATGGCTGTTTTGTTTTTGTTTTTGTTTTTGTTTGAGATTACTTTGAGAGAGGATTGCCACATCCTTCTTCAGTTTTTGCAGTGCTTGGGAATCAAACCCAGGTTCTCAGAGAGTGCAAAGTATAATATATCAAATATTTATGGGGATATGCCATAAATGAGGCAATGATAAGAAATATATTTAACAAGAAATCTATTTTATAGTTTCATTGATGATCTATTCATTAGATTGAAATACCTCAGAGACATTGTTTATAAGGCTCCATACCTGTGAAAAACTGAATTAGGATTGGGGGCCAAGTCAACATGTAAAAATGTAGCGGGTTCAAGTTTTGTTCCTGTTTATATTTTAAATTTTAATCCTATGTATAAATAGATGAATAAAAATTTTCAATGTTTTTTTCTATTTTATGTATAATAAAATAGCCAATGATACAGAAACACAAAACAAACAAACAAACAAAGCTTATTAAAAGCTGAACTTATACCCAATTTTTCACTGGACTTGTGTTAGAAAAAAATTTTTTAAATGCTTGAACAGAAATAGGGGAATATAATCAAAATATGCATATGAGTTTTACTACATATTAGTCAAAAGATTTCGTAAGCCCTGTAAGTTGATAAAAGTGTAACACAAAGTGATGTAATAGCTGGATAATGGAAAAATCCAGTGCTGTATTATTCTGTACCCCACCATCATTTACCAATGAAGGGAGAAAAAAACAAAAACAAAAACAAAATGAATGTATATAACATCAAACCACCTGTAACAAATAAGTGGTTTGAAAATTTAAATAAAAATGCTTGAACGGGAACAGATTCAGGGTTCGAGTCTGTGTTCTGTTTGAAGCCTTACTATCTACACCTAGGACTTAAATTTTAACGTATTGAACCTACATTTGAATCTGAATCTAATTTTTCTTGGGTTTGAAGCCCTGCTGTACAAGCTATCTTTCTGGTGGAGCATTTTGTGAGCTGAAGTGTTGAGAATGTTTGAACACTAGATGGCGGGATTGCAAAATTAGATTTAGGAATGGTGTCGAAACTGAAGGATGAGATACCGCAGGATTACTATTCCTCTAGCAGCAATTTTCTTAGTACCAAAGCTGCAGTAATGTTCCAAGAATAGAAATATTTGAGCATGAATCAAAGTAAGAGAGGTGGAGCGGGATGATTATTTTATTCCTTCCTTGAAGTGATCCATTTCACTCACTTACTAGCAGTACAGTATACATGTACATGGTTAATTATATAGAAATGACAGGAAAAAAATGATCAAAGATTATATATATAAAATTATTAAATTTTTTCTTAAAGGCTAAAATTTAAAAATTAGAGACATCTGCATTTTTCTAGCATTCTCGTTTTTGGCTTTATTCTTATCCACTGAATGGAAGAAACTAACCACTTCTGGACAGACTCCAAAATGTTTTGCTCATTCTAATGCACCTCAGGAGGCTCCAGGTTAATGTGTCCCAATTGCTAATAAGCTACCTGTGGCAATGGAGAAGTCCTGGTATTTCTCTGAAAAACTTCCTTCTCTACAAAATAGCAGCCTTGTGTACCTGACTCTCCAGTCTGATCTCTCTTATTGAAAATCTGCTAGTTTACCTAATTAATAGTTTACTTTAGTATGTGCAACCAATTTATTAGAACCAATATTATGTATTGATCACCCCATATTGCTAGAAGAACGTGCTATTTTTGCCTCAGAGTGCACCCACATGAAGTGACTCATTGTAGCAAGACTCTGTGTACAACAGAGAATAACAACATTGCATATACATACACCAGACACCTACTGTAGTCCAATTAGTAGGTTCTATTATTAATTCCTATTAAAGTTCTTGAATAACACATTTCACATATAGAAATTCTTTCTCACTAATGACTCAGATATGAAGTACTTTAAAATCAAGCCTCAAAGCTCAAAACTATTTGCTAATGTATAATTATACAGACTCAAGTTTCTTTGTCTCACTTGGTGGTAGAATCTGCTTGGAAATTAAGATAAATAATCATGTACATTATATCTGGTGATAGCAAAACATCAGAGATAGGCTCAAAGATCCTGGGCAAAGGAGCTCTCAGACACATACCCCTTAATTGATCCAATATGTGCATTTCATCTTCATCTTATACTGTACTTGGACTTCACTTCCACATCCAGTTTCCTTGTATGAACTATTATTTTTTTCCAACTCAAAGAGTTCCATGAGACTTTCTATGGTTGACCTAATTTTACATTCTTGTGGGTCATCTTGTGTGGTCATTCTGGGATCAAACCTGAACACATATGGTATGCACTGCCTCCTGCTGCATGTTAGGTGAAACCAAACTCCACAACATAGACCCTTTTCTGTCTCCCTTGGGTTTACATGTCTATCTGGTCACCATCAACATTTTTCCATACTAGGTCTCATTTTTCTACTTTCATAACACTCTGCATATTCTAAGTCCCTGCCAGGTGTGTGATTTTCACAATGTTCTCCATAGTTCCCGGAAATTGCTTACACTATTTATAATGTGTGCACAGTATACACCTCTTACTAATCTGCATAAGGATAAAGGATCTTGTAAGAATCCCTCCTTGCTCATCCTCTAACCCCATTCTTCATTCCCTAATAAACATATATAAGCATACTGATAAGCCCAAATGCCACCATAATTACAAGTATAATATGACACAGACAAAATCTTGTAATGTTTAAGCCTCAAAATTAGAAATGGGAATTTTTTACTCTGGATACTTTGCACTGAATGCAATATAATCAATCCCTTGATATAACTGAATAGAATGAATTTCCAACACATCCACACAGGAAGTTATTAAAGACATTGTGAGTTTATCTGCAACAAGCACAATAAAAAGACCTAAAATTCCCTTTAAATTAAGAAAATAATAATGTTATTTCCACCAGACTTCAGGGAGAGTATACACGAGACTGAAAACGTTCAGCAGCATCACCATGATGGAAACCACTGCTCCAGCTGTGTTGCTTAAGTGACATCCTTCTCAACCACTGAGTTCAAGCCAACCCTAAGGTATAAGTGGTTCTGGACTAAACTAAACACCTATTTTCAAAAGTCTGCTTTTGTTCAAACTTTATTTTTTATGTATCTGTCAAAATTGGTGCACTCTTTGGCAGTGAAACTTGAATCTGGTTAAACGGGCTCAGTTTATCGTACAGTTACATAAGTCTCACCACTGAGTTATACACAAAATCAGAAGACTATTTCACCTCCAGGCGAAGTCGTGGACTAGACTGAATTAGTGCTTGTTCTAATTCAGTTCTCCTAGTTTCAAAATTATGATGACAGGGAACTTCATCAATACCCTGCTATAGAATGAACCACATTCCCCACAAACTGCTATGTGGAAGCACTGACCCCTTAATGTGGTGGTATTTAGAAAGGGAGGGGCTTAGGAGCTAATTAGGATCAGACAAAGAGTAGGGCCCTGATCTGATAGAATTAGATCCTACAGAGCTTGATCTCTTTCTCTGTTTCCTTGCATAAATACCAAAGAAAAGCCACATGAGGACACATCAAGAAGGCAGCCATCTGCAAGCCTAGGAGACAGCCTTCATTGGAACCTAACCATGCTGGCACCTTGGAACTATGAAAAAAATAAAATTTTATTGTTTAACCCTCTGAGTCTATGGTATTTTGTTATGGTATCTTGAGCTGACTAATACAATCCCGAAATTGGCATGTGGTGAGCTTGCCTGTAAAACTTGTTCATGGTAGTGTTAAAGTACCAGGTGATGTTAGCAGAAAACAGAAACATGCTTTCAGTTAATATGATTTATGGAAACAATGTCAGATAGATGAAGGTGATGCAGAAAACAGTGATTCTCAACCTTGATTGAGAATCTGAGAAATCATTTAGAAAGGATTTCAAAATATTGATGTCTGGGTACTAATATATTCTAATATAATTTATCTGAGGTGAAGCCTAAACACTGAGATTTTATGCTCATGTACAACTATGGTTGAGAAACATTTAACATAGAATGCACATTTGGAGTAGAAAATTTCCAAGGAAAGGAGGGATCTCAGTGTGCAACAAGTTTACATCTGTCTACTTCTACTATGCATGTGCCACTACTGATTATATACTTGTCTCTCTAGTATTGCCTAATGGAAGAGGAGCTGTGGGTAATAATGCTGGGGAGATGGTCATGTTTAACTAACCAGATGCTGCACTGTTCTCTTCATTCCTACTTCTCGAATTACTTTTGTATGCAAAGTTATGTATGTATACAGAATCCTTCCTTACAATGCTAATCATTTAAAAAGAATATTTGACAGTTTGACGTATAATCACTACAACTTATCATACATGTGGTCAGGTGCATATAAACACACACACACATACACACACACACACACACACACGAGCTCCCTCTATGTGTACAAGATAATCAAAGTAACAAAATACCTGGTAGTATGGCTATAAGAAAGAAATTACATTGAACAAGCAGTCTGATCTCTTCCAAACAAGAAATTCCTTAAATAGAAAGTACCTACAACCTCAACTCAAGAAAAAATCATGGATATTTGACTATATGTAAACATCTAAGTTGTGTTTCCCTTGGGGCTGTCTCTATTTCATTGCTTCCTTATGCATCTCTTCCACCTGTCTGCCCTCTGCTTCCCTGGCCACCCTTTTGTACAATTATCTACCCAGTGTTGTTTCCTCTGCTGGTCTCTAGATGTTGTTTTCCTGGGCCCCCTGCACATTCCCAGGGTAAACTCATGCATCAACCATCATTTTTCTACAATGACTACAGAGTGTACATCTCTGCGCCATACCTTCCCACTGCATTCTTAGATGTTTATATGCATTGAACCTCATAAAACTAAAGTACTTCTGCACAGCAAAGGAAGCAATAAATAAGGTGAAAAGACAACTTATAGAATGAGAAAAATATTTGCTAAATATTCATCTGACAAAGGATTACTATCTGGAAGTCCTCAAAAAATTTAAAAATCATAAAACAAGTAATCCAATTAAGAAGTTGGCAAATGGGATCTCAATATATACTTCTCAAAAGAAGAAATACAAATGGCTATCAATTACATGCACAAAATGTCCAACATCAGTAACCAGGGAAATGCAAATCAAAACAGAAATGAGATTCCATCTCACCCCATTTTGAAGGGCTATTATCCAAAACAAAACAAAACAAGCAAACACATACACACAATAAAAAAGTGCCTGTGAAGATGTGGAGAAAAAGAAACACACACTATTTGTGAGAATGTAATTTAGTACAATTGTTATGGAGAGTAGTATGGAAGTTCCTCATAAAAACAAATATAGAATCACCATATGCTCTATCTATTCCACTTTTTGGTATATATCCAAAAAAAATGAAGTCTGCATACCAAGGAGATATCTACATGTCATGTTTACTGTGGCACTGTCTATAAAAGCTAAGATAAGGAATCAGCTTATATATCTTTGACTGATGAATGAATAAGGCAAATATGGTGTATATATACACAAATATGGTGTATGTATACACAATAGAATATTATTCAACCACAAAGAATAAAATTCTGTCATTTGCAGCAAAATGGATAGAACAGGAAGATGTTATTTTAGTGAAATAAGCCAGAGACAAAGGCTAACTATGATGTATTTTCTTTCACATGAGGAAGCCGAAAAAACTCAACTTGAATGAAGAATAGTGAAATGGTATATGCTGGAGACTTCATCATACAGCCCTTTTTTGCTTCAGTTGTACTCAGGACTTGAGGTGCTAGAAGTTGTAATTTCAATTTCATATAGTCTTCAAAACTTGGTAAAAAAGAATGAATTTAGCTTAAAAATAGAGAAGTTATAGCTTTATTTAGTTATTTTGCAAGTTTGTTTTGACTGCTTACATTGTGTTTTCCTTCACTAAGCTCTGCATGAAAAATTTCACAAGGAGCAAAGAAAATGTAACCATCATACTATATTCAGCCATTTATTATTTTTTTTCTGAGAGATTTTAGATTAAGCAACCAAAGACTTCTCAGAAAAGCATTACTTATTTGGGGTTATTTATGATTAAGTAAATACTTTTAAAATTCCCTATGAGTATTTAAAACCCATCTACATATCTTAATATTTCTCTTTTAAAATAAAAAATAAAATATAGCCAACATAAGCCATAATTTTTCCTAGCTAATGCGACTAAATAGCAATTAAATTCTCCCTCTCTCTCTCTCTCTCTCTCTCTCTCTCTCTATATATATATATATATATATATATATATAATTATTTATTTATTTATTTATTTATTTTTGCTAGTGTATCCTCAACAATGCCAAATGACATTTTCCCATTTCCTTCCACAATTGTTACAAGTTTGCGAAATTGTAATTACCTCATTCTGAGACAAATAATGAAAGTTACAAACATTCTGTTTCAGAAAATTAATTTTCTTCCAATATAGTCAATAAGACAAAAACAAAGCTTTCTTCTTTATATAAGAGATGAATAAATAGAGGTTTAGTTTTACATTGCTAAGGATCCAACTCATTATATTAGAGTTTAAAAAGATTTTCTGGTAATAGTAGGTGAGTTAACAAACCAACATTAAAAACTGCTCGAGTTCATGTAAAATTTGTCTCTTCTCTGAACAGTTCAATATATTTTCATTACAACTCAAAAGAATTATCAGTATATGGCCTAGAGTATAATATCCTAGTTTATTAACATGAATATATGCTTTGTAGGCAGAGACAAAAAACTTTTTTTTTTTTTTTTTTTTTTTTTTTTTTACTTTTTCGACTTTTTGAGACAGAGTCTCACTAAATTACGCAGTCTGCCTCTGGTCTCGAACTTGTGATCCTCCTGCCTCCGCCTCCCGAGCCGCTGGGATTACAGGCATGCGCCACCTTGCCTGGCCTATGAAAAACTTTAAAGGAGTTCAATGAGGTATTTGTTGTTGCTGTCCTATTAAAATGCTGTCCTACTTTGCTAGATGGGACAATTTGTCACCACTTGTGCTGTTGTTAGGTGCTACAGGGTCCGGTCTGACTCATAGCAACTTTCATAGAGTTTTTGATGTCTGCATATTTTCAAGATTGTTTCAGCAGTGGATTGCCATGTCCTTCTCTCACTTTTGCAGAGCTGGCAATTGAACCCGGGTCATCAGAGAGTGTGGAGCAGCACTCTACCAACTGAGCCAAACCCCAGGCCCTATCACCATATATACAGATGTTTATTTTATTAGTGTATATTAGATGGACTATTTTTTAAGAAAGATCATGGTCAATACAATGCACCAGATTTGATTTGGGAATAAACAAGTTTTTTGTTTTGTTTTGTCTTATTTTGTTTTGGTTTTCATTTGCTTTGTTGTTACTGTTATAAATCCAAATCTAGTTTACTTTGGTAATGTAATGCATCCATATTTATGACAGCATTTCAGGAGTTGAAAACAAAGATACTGGTCCTAATTTATAGCTGTAACTTTTATGAAATTATAAATCCATTCATAGGATTCTGATTTCATACACTGACTCTGGTAGGCATTTTGTCTTATTTAATCACACTGATATTCTAACAGAATTTTAGAAGTTATTTTGAAATATAATAATTTTCAATTTTCCTAAATTCTAGTGTATGAAACTGAGCATATGAATTTTCTATTTCTTGAGGTATCAGAAATACTGGCATTCTTTCACTCACCAAATATACATAAAATATACTTGCACAATTCACTTATTCACAAAGAATTATTGAAAACATGAATTGTGTCAGGCATTGTTTAAGATCATCGCTAGGAATAAAAAAGACCCAAATTTACAAAGTTCTGTACCTTCTTTGGGTTCATATTGTAGTACGACAGGTAAATTTTACTTCAAGAATACAGTTTTAGCCACAGTGATAGCCTCATGGGAATATGGATGCATGCTCCCACGGTATTACAGATATCTCAACCTTAAACAAATATTACCAGATTATTATTAATTCTTTAGAGATTTTTAAGTCATTTCCTTACTAAGAATTATCAAGACATTCAGAAAAATCAAACGTTTAAATACCATATGCCTTCTAAAGATGTATGAATCTCTCATAAGCACATGAAAAGACACTCAACATTAGTATTCAGTAGGATAATGCATTTTAACACTAAAATGAGATGGCACTTCACCCTGGCCAGAATAGCTAGAATAAGAATTAGGACACTCATCCATTGCTGGTGGAAATACAAAATCATACAGTCACTCTGGAAAACGATTTAGCAGTTTCTCAAATAGTAAACATAGACATGACCCAGCAGTTCCATACTTAGTTACATACCCAAGAGAAACAAAAACACATCTACACAAAAATTTGTACATGAATGTTCACAGCAGCATTATTCATAAGAGCTGAAATGTAGAAACAACACAAATGTCTGCCAACTGATATATGGCCAAGATATAGTATACCCTTTAAATGAAATGCTATTCATCAATAAAAAAATGAACTACTGATATATGCTATGACATGGACAAAACTCAAAAGCATTATGCTAGTGAAAGAAGCTGGATTCAATGGAGTATTGAATAATTCCAGTTATATGAAATGTTCAGAAAAGGGACATTCTAAAGAGACAGAAATCAGATTAATTGTTGCCCTGGGGAGGAGAAGAGGAAGGAGCTAACAGTAAATGTGCATAGAAGATTAAATTGGGGTGATAAAATGCTCTGAAATTGATGTATGGTAATGCAAATTTGTTTAAAATAATTGAATTGTACCCCTGAAATAGGTGAATTATATGAAATATAAAATATGACTCAATAAATTTATTTCAAAAGACATGACTTGAAGGAATGTACTTTCTTGTGAAAATTTATAATCTGAATTACAAAACACACAAATGCATACTTTTAGAACATAAAACTTTATAGGTATCCTATTTCTTTCAGTAGGAATTGCCATAGGGATTTCAAAACAGAAATGAAGATTTCCTGGGTTTAAAACATGGAAGAGTTTATGGTTAAGTATTAGTTTCTGTCTCACATAGATTCAACTACACTACATTTCCTTATCATGCACAATGCCAATCAAAACTATCATTATGATCATTATGATTGTGTTTACAATGAGAATAAACACATGCCTACTACTATGGCAATATGTGCCTATAAGATGCAGGGACAATGTAAATGGTTTACTTATGTTATTTATTCCTCCTGCTCTCATTCCATTTATTTTTAAGCAAATGAATACAACAACCCTATAGGGTGTATTTTCATTTTATGTGAGAAAATTAGGAGTTTGATAAGTAAGTAATTAGTGCCACATCATTAACATGGGTAGTAAACTGTAGGGATAGTCCCATAACTATTTGTCACCACAGTCTGAGCTCTTAACTTCTGCATTGTGTCCCTATGAATAATTAGACCCATATCACATAGGTGGATATGCCAGGTACTGAGAGGCTTGTTGATTAGGCATTTTTACTTATAACCTTTTTCAATGTTAGTAGATAGGAGTGCAAATTCTGCAAAGATGGACAGAAAGGAAAACAAAGCTTTGGTTCCTGACCTCAGATACAAGGGTGTTTTAGAAACATAACAAAGAGAGTAAATGGAACATGACAGGTTTCTTGTTTATATCCTGTGCCACATTAAGTATTTAGTAAATGCCTATTCATGTGAGTATTTTCCACATACAATATACTTCCCCTTACAGTTCATTAATTTTTCAGACCTTGGAATAAGAGGGTTTCATGTGAGAGCCAACCATTGTTCAAATTTCATAAGACGCCAAGTTTTTAAGGGAATTGGGCCTGCCAGTGCTAGAAAAGAGCATTTCCTAAAGTGTGGGCTATTCCAAGTAACTTAATGCACCACAAAAAACAGGACATCACCATCAAAGAGCATAGAGGTATATTGGTTCTTTTAAAACTCTTTCCCCTCCTCCTGATTACATTAAAGAGGAAATGCCAGTTGGGGATGACAGGTGTTTAAAATGGTGGGCGCACTTCCCAATTTCCATTTTTATCAAATAAACAGATAATCTTAGGGTTAGTCTGGGAAAGTAGAAGCATCCCAGGGGGCATTTAGAACATGCTTTTATTTTCATTGCATTTATACTACATTGCCCTTACATTCATGCAAATGGCAGTGGTTTACAACAACAACAAAAATGATGTAAAGTTTCCTGTACAAGAAAACTGATAAAATAGTGACTATGTTTAAAAAAAAAATCAAAGTAATCTTAGTAGAGGTGCCATATGTTGTTGTTGTTGTTAGCTGCCGTCGAGTCGGTATCCGACTCATAGCAACCCTCACAGGGTTTTCAACGGTTGACTGTTTCGGGATTGCCTTGGGAGTGGATTGCCAGGCCCTTCTCCCATTTTTGTGGTGCTGGGAACTGAACTCGGGACCTCAGGGACTGCAGAGTAGCGCTCTACCAACTGAGCTAAATCCCAGCCCAGAGGTGCCATACAGACACAGCTAAAATCATGCTGGTAGTAGGTGACAGCTGGAAGTTTGAGATATACTCAAACATGATGGTTATCAAATCTTGTCACACCATCATGCTTATAAAAACTGCATCAAAAAATCGGAAAGATAGCTGGGTGTGATTTGCACACCTGCAATCTCAGTGACTCAGGAAGTGGAGGCAGGAAGATCTCAAGTTCAAGGACAGAGGCAGCCATTGTAATTTATCAAGACCCTTTCTGAAAATAAAAATGGGCTGGGGTTACAGCCCACTGGTAGAGCCCTTGTAAAGTAAGCACAGGTCCCTGAGTTCAACCCCCAAATACCACCAAAAAAAAAAAGGGGGGCGGAGTTAAACGTTACCATAAATAAAAAGCCATTCAGGACTTTGGAGGGCTGGCCCCTCTCTATATTTCAGAGAATTGTCTCAGGGTGCTGAAAATTGGTATCCAGTTTACTATTTACAACATTCAGGGCTTCCTTAAGCAAACTACTGGAAGTCTGTTCTTTGTTTTTCCAATCCTTGAGGGATGTAAATCCTTCATTTTACTTATCGACATGACACATGCCCTCAAGGAACCACTTACTTTCTCTGCTTATGCATCAAACCCTATCCTTTGATCTTTTATTCACACTAGAATACAAAGGCTTCCTAGCTGTATAGTTTGATAAACTGAACTTGCCAGTGCTTGAGTTTTCACAAGGATCAAAGCACAAACCACAAGAGGTACCTTGCAGGTTGTCCTAATATTTCAAGTCCTGTAGCAGACAGGAAATTATATATCTTACAGATCAACTGTATACTCCAGAAAATAATTTATCTTTCATAGTAGAATAAGGCCTGCCTAGTCTAGTCAGACATACGTTTCTCCTAAAGTTGATTGTCCACTGTAGTTCTTAGGAAACAGGCACATCATTTCTGTTTTTGTTTGTTTGTGGTGGTACTGGGTGTTGAACCCAGGGCTTTGCTCTTGCATGCTTTGCAAGTGCTGGACCACTGAGCTGCACCCTCAGCCCTTTTTTTTTTTTTTTTTTTTTTTTTTTAATTTTTGAGACAGGCTCTTGCTAAGTTATACAGACTGCCTCTGGTCCTAAACTTGCGATCCTCCTGCCTCTGCCTCCCCAGTCGTTGGGATTATAGGTGTGTGCCAGTGTACCTGGCTCTGTGTTTTGTTTTTTTAATGGTAGTGGGGGCCCTGAACTCATGGCCTTGCACATACTTTGCAAGTGCTCTACCACTGAGCTGCACTCCAAGCCCATTTTTAATTTTTTTTTTCTTTTATCTTGGCACAGAATCGTGCTAATTTACCCAGGCAGGCTGCCTCTGGCCTTGAACTTGTGATCCTCTTGAATCGGCCTCTTGAGTTGTTGGGATTACAAGCATGCCCCACTGTGCCAGTCCAGCCACATCAGTTCTAAAGAGTGACATCTTTTCATTCCATACTCTTGCAGTCTAGAATCTAGCTGATATTTCCCAAGTTATAGTATAAGAATCTCCTGGAGATTTGTTTAAAGTGCACATTCCTAGGCAGTTCCTAATCTTTTACATTAGAGTGAGAGTGAATAGGGTCTGGACAACTGGATCTAAATATATCCTTCTAAATTACTCTTATGCAAAATAATATTTGAAAATCTCTACCATGCCTGTAGGGTTCCCTACTTTCAAGGTCACTTTATTACTCAGGTCAGTAAAACCCTCAGCTCTATTGATTCCCAGAAGACTAAATTAAAATATGTCTGGCCTTTCTGTCTTCCAAACTTTGGATTTATTTTTCCATTTTTATCTCTGCTGATTTGAAGTTTCCTTAATCACCTCAAGTTTAAAAAAATAATAGATGAAAGGGGAGAAGAGAAGGAAGGATATGGGATTCACGAGCTGAATATGGGGTACCTCGGAGAGCAGCTGTTTTATGGGATTCCTAGACAGAATGGGTAAAATCCCTGGTTTGACACAGCCTTCTTTCTGTCCCTGCTTGTGAGCTGTGTTGTAAGTACGAAGATATTTTGTTGCATAGCAGTTAATATGATGGTGACACCCACATTGCTCCTGTTGACCCCACCTCCCCAGCACTTGGAAAATGTATCTTCCTTAACAGCTGACACCATCTGGAGAGCTCAGTGGCTAATTTGATTTCATACCCTGTTCATTTTTCTTGCTTCCAAAGTGGGAAAGTGTAATATAAAATGTAATATTTAAATTTGCTTTCATTCCCAAATAGAATGAATGAAGACAAGAATGGTTGAAAACAATACATAGTATTTGTTTTATTTTCAAAAGTTGGCAGGAACTGATAAAATACAGCTTGCTTCAGGCCAGTAAGAATGCCTGAGCAAGGACTCTGAAAGAAATACATCACAAGTGAAGAAATAAAAATTCATACATATATGAAAGTGTCAATCTTTTTGGAAAAATAGCATTCGGTACAATTAAAGGACAGCAAAAAGTACATGGCTCAATAAAAGTTGCCACATGTATGTAAAACACGTCTGAATTCAAATAGTAAATGTTCTCAATGTCTAAAAAAAAAAAAAAAAAAAAACCTTTTCTTTTTCTCTCCTGTAAGAAAAAATACTTGTCACTTAAATGTGAAATATATTCCAAACCTTAAATGTGAAATATATTCCAAACCCCAAATGAATCAATAGCTTCAATAGCACAGGCAGATTTATGAATACAGATACTCTTTGGCAGATGATTGACATATATAATTCATCGAAAATAGCAGAAATGGCACTAAAGAATCTGATGGAATGATATAAATTATTGTGGTCCTTGAGACCATGTTATTGAAAACTAATTAGGGACATGAGAAAGTGTTCATGGTGTAATGTTATGGAGAAAAGGCAAGATACCTCTAATACTTTATATATACAAGGTATCATAAAAAATACAGTGAATGTTTAAATTTTAAAAAATTATTACTCATGAAAGAAGACTTCCAGAACTGCTCCAGAAAGTGTCAAGAATGATAGGATAAGTGCAATAGAAGCCAGGGATTGTATTTTGAGGAGGATAAGTAGCAATGTATCTTTTACAATAATAGTTTTTTTCTTTAAACATACATATCTATATTTCTGAGTCTCTACATACATACTTCACTTTTTATCTGCTATCTATAGCAAGAGACCTCTAGATTGTTGAATTTGAAATTCGTCTTTTCTTATGTTGTTCTTTATTCAAAATTGCATACAAAATGTTATAAAACAGTTAAAAACATTTAAAACTGTTATTAGAAAAATCTCACTTTAAAAAAATTGCCTGGCACACGCCTGTAATCCCAGCAGCTTGGGAGGCGGAGCCAGGAGGATCACAAGTATGAGACCAGAGGAAGTCTGCGTAACTTAGTGAGACCCTGTCTCAGAAAGTAAAGAAAGAAAAAAAGGGCTAGGGGTGCAGCTCAGTGGTCCAGCACTTGCAAAGCATGCAGGTGCGAGGCCCTGGGATCAACCCCCAGTACCACCAAAAAAAAAAAAAAAAAAAAAAGGAAAGAAAGAAAGAAAAAAATTGCCAGGACTTAACAGTAGAGCTACATTATCAATGACTAGAAGATTTGGGAGAAAAACTGTGGGAACTTCTTTCCAGATTTTAACAAACATATCTTAAATAAAGATGAAAGCTAAACCCTATTGATTGTGAGAAGTAAGCATTACTAAAATAAACAAGGAAAAGTGTTTATTCATTCTCATTTTTAACGTTTCACAATGAAAATTTCCTGTAGTTTTTCTTGCATTCTTGTATCTGTTCAAGGCATTATGCATATTCTAACACACCCACACACGCATATTATATATAAATATATAAAAATTAATATCTATAAATCTATAAATCTATCTCTGTATAAAATCAGTTTGCTGATTGGTGAACATTGATGGGACCAACTGAACTAAACTAATAAATGTTCCCAGGCAGTTGTCTCTGCATTCTGAAGACTGAAATCTGATGATGGCTTAACCGTGTAAAATTTCAAACTCAGCCAATTAACTAAAAAACCAGATTGGACAAAACATTCTATTTGGACAAGTTTCTGAAAATAAACTCACCATCCCTTGGGCAATCATGGAATCTTCTTTTCTTTCCCTACCATGTAGCTCACAATTACATTTGGCCACAAATATTACTTCTTTTTACTTCACCATTCATGATTTAGGAATACTCCCTCTTTTTTTTCCCTCTTTCAGGAGAATCCAAGAATTTACATATCTGCCTGCCTGTGACTGAGAAACTAGAACTTGACTATTTATTTATTAAAAGGTGGATATTCAGGTTGCCACCTTATTGGTTGTATTCACCACTTACTGCTTATCTGTCCACCACCAGTAATACAAACTGCAGGAGAGAATGGACCTGGCTATATTTTTCACCTAGAACATGGAACACTGTCTAAAATGTAGAAAACACTCAGGAGTTACATGTTAAATGAACGAATGAGGCAAACTGCCAAAGTTAACTGGGGATAATTTGTCCCATTGGTATATATCTACAGCCTGCAGCTGTACCAATGTGGCAACCAATGCCCTCAGATCTCAGAAGCTAAGCAGGGTGGGGCCTGGTTAGTCTTTGGATGGGAGACCACCTGCAAATATTTGGGTGGTGTAGGCTTGGGAGAAGGACCTGGCAGCCTACTTCTAAAACAAACAACCCCCGAAAATCCTATGAATAGCAGAGAAGCACTGACAATAGCGCCCAGCATGGGACAGTGTTGGGGAGTGTTCCCTTATGCTGTACAGAGGGTCACTATAAGTTGGACCTAACAACAACAACAACTATATACCTATGCCACTAATCCTAATCAAGAAATAAACTTGATTTTCTATCCCTTTAATCTGAGCTGGCCTGTGATTTGCTTTTGACAAATAGTATTCAGTGGATGTGGCACTGTATTAGTTCTGGTCGTAGTTCTTAATAAGTCTTGTACCTTCCACTCTTACTATCTTTGAGTCCTGAGCTGCCATGAAAAAGAGCTCTAACAGTTGGCAAAAAGGTGAAGCCCTGAAAGATATAAGACTGCAAAGAATAAGCAAGAGGTTCAACCAGACCTCAGCTATGCTGGCCAGCCCATTTTAGGCACCAGACTTATGCACAAATCTCTGCTGGATACCCTAGCTATAGTAAATTGTGACAACAGATAACACATGCAATAGAAACAGGACATCTCTGTCTACCATGACCCCAAAGCAGAATCTGAAATAGTTGTTTTTTTATGGTACTTTGAGGTTGAACCTAGGCCTCACACAAGCTTTGCAAGCATTCTACCACTGAACTGCACCCTCAGCCCATTTTTAAATTTTTTATTTTGAGACATGATCGTGTTAATTTAAGCAGGTTGCCTCTGGCTTCAAACCTATGATCCTCTTGCCTCCGACTCCCAAGTTGCTGGGTTTACGGATGTGAGACACCATACCTGGCAATTGTTTTAACTGAAAACAAAACAAAACAACAACAACAAAAACAACAACACAACAAAAAAAGTTCAAACTGGTTTTCTATGCAGCAATAGGTACCTGAGATAGTCACTGGTATGATAAATTAGGTGTTATTGCCACAGAAATCTAAAATATACAGTACTGGCATTAGAATCAGGCAGTCTGGACAGTTAGTAAAGAGACTATTATAAGAGCTGGAAGAACAGTGAAAAAATTGCTATTTGAGACTGCAGAAATGTAAATGCTTATTCAACAGTGTTGGAGAAATTAGGAAGAATATCAACTATAGCAACTTGGAACATAGAAAATATGATTGATGAATATGTGGCCCTGACTAAGGAAGTCTTCAGACTGAGTACTGAGTGTGTTGTCTTCTTTTATTTGTATCTGACCAGGTAGTGTAGGAGAGAGTTGAGCTAAAGAAGCAATTGTTCCATGTTGAAGAATTTACTGGAACTATAGTGGCCTAGGATAGCATCTCCAGGTGGTAAAAGATTCTCAAAATAATAATGGCCACAGAAAAAAAGATAAAATCTAGAGTGTTACCAATAAAACAAAACATAAAAGTATCCACCATGGATGAGAGTGACTGTTAGAGCACCTGTTATTAAAACTTCTGAAACAATTAGCTCCTCCCAGATTCTCTTGGTGATACAAACCTTTCGTTATGTTTTCTTCAGTTTACTCATCATTTTACACAAAAATATATACATTTTACATAACTAGGAACACTGCTTATATAAAGGTTATATATCATTGTTAGCCAATAGTTATCACAAACTAGATTTGGAGACAATTGTTTACAGGGCTAATCTATTCTTACAGGCATCCTAAAATATATACAATATCCCTCCATTCTCCCAATTAGCAAATAGTTGTAAGAACTAGTAATAAAAGCCTATGAAAAAATAAATTGCAATAAATATACTTTGCTATGATTTCACCTGCATGTAGGTAGGACACACACAAACATTTTAAAATGCCACTGAATTATTACCTCACGAAGTTCATTGTAGGGGATACTGTTTGTCCCATTACATGATGTTGACAGTTCTTCTAATTCTATACTAAAAGTTTGTATTTCTCATGGACAAATTATTGTTTATATGTTGTGGACAGGCCTCACTCTGTAACTACTGATCTTGTTTTCCTCTTCAAACTACAGAAAAGATACATGGTTGTCTTATACAAGATACATCTGCAGTCTTGAAATTTGTTCTCTGGTGCTAGTTTTCTGCTAGTTATCTTCCCATTTCATTTTCTTTTCTTTCAGAGGGAACACATGAATCTTTATAAATTGTAATGTCTTTTTTAAAAGGTAAAGTTTAAATGAATTAATTGAACTTACCTTATTTTTCCATTTATCATTATGTGGTATACTTTGGATCTTCAATGTCCCCCAGAAGCCCATGTGATAAAGCCTTCATCCTCAGCTTGGCTCTATTAGGAGGTGGTCAAAACTTTAGAAAGTGGGGCCTGTTGTGTGGTCTTCTGGTCACTGAGGGCATGTGCTGGAAAAGGATAATGGGACTCTGGCCACTTCCACTTCCTTCTCTTTTGTGTCCAGGCCACAAGGTGAATAGCTTTACTTTGTCCTGTACTCCTCACCATAATATACAGCCTTGCCACAGGCCCCAAAGCAGTTGGGCCAACTGACTTTGAAAACCTCTAAAACTGTGAATCAAAATTAAAGTTTCCTCTTTTTAAGTTGGTTATCTCAGTATTTTGTTACAGTAATGTAAAGCTAACACATCACGTAACGGGCATTTCAAAAAACTTTAACATTTTGTTATAAGAATACACCATTATTTAATCATACTCACTGTGGGAAATAATAGACTGGTGGTAACCTTTTACTATTATAAAAATTATAATAAACAAATCTGCACTTAAGTTTTTCTTAACATATCTGATTTTCTTCTAAGAATAGAATTCCCTGCTGAAAGGCTCTTGAAATAAATTACCAAATTATTTTAGAAAAGTTATGATAATTTTCCCTTTTAACCTCAAGATGTTTACCACAACACACTTTGCCAGCACTGAGCTGAGTATTATCTTTGTTCAGGACTTTGTTAATGGGAGCAATAAATGGGATATTAAATGATTTCATGAACAATTTCTTAGATTATTAATGAGACCCTCAATGATGCTTCCTTCACCTAATGTTTTCAAATGTGTTCTTGCCTATTGGTTCTGTAGAGAGCTGTATCTACTCATACGCTAGCTCTATATCTTCAAAGATAAAAATCATTTGGAAGGTGTGATGGTCTGCACATTCCTTCCCTGAAGTTCATATGTTGAAACCTAATCAGGAGTGTGATCATGTCAGCAGGTGGAGCTTTGGGGAGGTAACTATTCCATTAAGGTAGAGTGCCTGTGAAAGAGATTACTGCCACTTTAAAAACGTTCTAGAGCTGGGGGTGGCACATGCCTATAATCCCAGCCACTCAGAAGGCAGAGGCAGGAGGATTGCAAATTCAAGACCAGAGGCAGTCTGTGTAATTTAGTGAAATCCTGTCTCAAAAAGTAAAAAAAAAAAAAAAAAAAAAAAAAAAAAAAAAAAAAAAAAAAAAAAAAAAAAAAAAAAAAAACCAAAAAAAAAAACAAAAAAAAAACGGGCTGGGCTGAGGGGGTGCGGCTCAGTGGTACAGCATTTGTAAAGCATGCAAGCAGAAGGCTTTGGATTTAACCCCCAGTACAAAAAAATAAATAAATAAATAAAAGGGTCCAGAGAGATGTCCTATCCTTTCCATTATCCGAAAATGCAGACAGTCACCTATGAACTAGAAAGAGGCCATCACTAGACATATAATTTGCCAAGTACAACAATCTCTGATTTTCTAGTTTCCAGAACTGTGCAAAATAAATTTCTGATAAATATAAGCTGCTCAGTTTATGGCATTCTATTATAGCTGCCTCAATGGACTCAGACCGTAGAAAATTTTCCAGTGTAAAGATTGTTCTTATCCACAATGTCTAAAACTGGGAATCTGTCTTAAGTAAATAATCTAAAAATTGTTGTTGTTGTTAGGTGCTGTCGAGTCGTATCCGACTCGACTTATAGGGTTTACAATGGCTGATTGTTTCGGGATTTCCTCGGGAGTGGGTTGCCACATCCTTCACCTGTTTTTGTGGTGCTAGGAATCGAACTTGGGACCTCAGAGACTGCAAAGCGGCGCTCTACCAACTGAGCTAAATCCCAGCCCAATCTAAAAATAGAGAATACTTACATAAATATGTGTTTATGAAAACAATATTTATAATAGAGAGAAAGTGAGAAATGTCCAATACTTAAATTGTTATGAATAACGTATCTGTAGAATGAAACATTAGATGTTAAAAATGATGCTTATAGAATTTTCTACTGATAAAATGTTTTTAAAATATTTTGGAATAAAAGGGCATTTCCCAGTATTTAGTGGGGAACAATGTTTGCTAAACAATGTTTAATATTAGGTGAAGTATTTTTTTCTACTAACTTTTAAATGAAGTGAAGAAGATAATTCATAAGTTAGTAACAGTGATTAACTCTTAACTAACTAGCGAAGTTATGAGTTTGTTATTTTTTCTTTTCTGAGACTTCCAATATTTGTCATATTCCACTGTGCTGTACTTCCCCTTGTTTCCTTGTAAATTTGCTCTAGATTGAGGTAGAGCTATATATTTTAAAATATAATTTCTATTATTATTTAAAAGTATTTTAACTACATTGTCAACATCCCAATCTCTACTCATCAATTCTTTTAATGTTCCTTAACTGAAATAATTTTTTAAAACTATCAAACAAATGAAGGCTCCTATTTTACAAGTTCACTTTTTCCAATGCAAATGTTTCAATGTAGTTTTAATTTAGGACCATAGGAAAAGAACAAGAAATAATGTTTTAAGATGGAGAAAAAAGTAAGAAAAAGGCATCTATAGTGTCACTTTTTGGGTTTTGAAATTTAATAAGAATAGTCCAAACTTGTGTGGCCAGATAATCTATCTAAACTATTAGCACATCAAAGTTATGCCATTTGAGCTCACTGCATCCCTTCAGTTCAGTCTGAGGTTCTGGATGAAGAATAGCCAGTAAAAACTTGCCATGTACCTGTCAAATGATGGCTTCTCTCCACAGTCAAAGGCATCCTGGAGTTCCTTGACAAGATTAGCCTGGCCTGGGAGGCGAAAGAGGCCCTCTTCTTTCAGCCCCCTTTGTCGGATGAAGTCCACGCACTGCTCCACCAACATTGGAGCCAGCCGGTTCCCATATCTCTTCTCATAGCGGACAGTGTCTTCCAATTTCTGTCCAAAAATACCTGGAAAAGTAAGAGATCACAATGAATTTGAGAGATTTATCCCTTCATATTTTTTTATTTTAAAACTCAGTGCAAAAGAAAAATAAGGATTGGAATGTTAGCAAGCACTTGACACTTGGTATTTCACACTATTATGCAACAAAATTCATTATATATAACTTCAAATGGAAAGGGTTTACTTTAGGCACCTTCCCCTCCCCCGTGCATTGTATGTTTAGATCAAACCCAAAATAGAAATAGTGAGTTTGTTGTTATTGTTGTTAGGTGCCGTCAAGTCGTGTCCAACTCATAGCGACCCTTATAGGGTTTTCAATGGCTGATTGTTTTGGAATTGCCTCGGGAGTGGGTTGCCATGTCCTTCTCCTGTTTTTGTGGTGCTGGGAATTGAACTCGGGACCTCAGAGACTGCAGAGCAGTGCTTTACCAACTGAGTTAAATCCCAGATATTCACTTTTAAGTTAGAAAACACTAATAAATGTATTGAGTTTTCTTTTTTCTTTTTTCTTCTGCTAAAGGGATTGAATTCAAAAAGTACACATAGAAATACCCTGAAGACAATAGTCAACTTTTATCTTCATTCCTGTTTTATCTTTATGTCCAATTTGCATTTAAATTCTGCTCACTTCTCTTTCTCTCCTTTTGTTTTCAATGAAGTTGTGATGCCATGACTGTAACTAAGGTGATAAAATCAGGAAAAGAAAACCTAAGTTTTCTTCCATATAAAATATTTCAGATAGTGTTTGCTCTTTAACAGTTTAAACTACTAATTTGTTTGAAAGGGGAAAACTGTAATTGTGAGGTAGTAAATACAAAAAGTAGAGCAGTCATGATAGTTTGCCCTAGCAGAGAGGGTATTTTATCGCCTAACATTGTCTAAAATTGCCAGAACATGGTGGTGATAAAAAGCAAGCCAACGTTTAGTCAGTTTTACTACTGAGTCTAAACTATGTACAGCCCATGTGCTCCTTGTTGTGTGTACCTTGGACTGAACATCCTCAGTACTCTACCCTTGGCATCCCATTGATGAAAGAAAATGCCTCTAAAATATATAAATATTAGTGAGTAGGCTGGCAAAAATGATCAACTTCTGGGAAAAGGGGAGGGGAATGTTCCCAAATGAAATGAGTTTCATTAAATGGTCTTAATGTTCTGAGTTTCATAAAAGGGGAAGAAAATTAAAAGTATGTTGAAATTATGTAAGACTCCAAATAGTTCAGGAAATTATTTAATAGCCATTAGGTTAAGGATGTGATAATAAAAACAGATGCTTTGCCTCCCCATCTATAAAATAATTCATTGATGGACTAAGTAATACAAAAACCATAACATTTGAAGCAACAGAGGTTTGCTATCAAAGAAAGTATCTCAGCCCAGGTAGAAACAATAGCAACAAACAAAACAACTCCACACCTGGTATCAAATCTAGCATTAATGGAATTCATATATTACTTTTAGAGGATAAGGTTGAGTGGCTTAATATCAATACTCAAGTACATACAAATCACAATTAGCAAATGACATTTTCTAAAGGCAATAAAGATTGCAGCAGGTAACAAGTCTACCTAGCTTAGTTTGCAGACTTTAGAAAAGAAATTCCTTGAAAATGGTGTGTCAAACATTATTCAGTAACTCAACAGCTATTTACAATCCTGTTTTCTCTTGATATTTCTACTTCATTGTAGTTAGGTGCCACAGAGTCGAATCTGATTCATAGCGACTCTCATAGGGTTTTCAATGGCTGATTGTTTTCAGGATTGCTTCAGGAGTGGATTGCCATGTCTTTCTCCCATATCTCTACTTCAGAAGGCAGAAAATTAAATACTTCCCACACTTCTCCTGCAGCAAGATGGCCATATAGCATAGTGCTGGTCAAGAAATGTTCTGAAGCTTTTAGGAAGACTTGCTTTTCTTTTTTTCTTGGTAAAAGAAAAGGTAGCTAGAATTGCCAATCACTCCTTTTTCTTGCTTTTTAATTTTTTTTAAAGGACCTGGCCTGCAGCCTTACCACTGTGATGTCTGATCCCATCAGATCTTGGAAGCTAAGCAGGGTGGGGCGTGGTTAGTACTTCAAAGGGAGACCACCTGGGAACACAAGATGCTGTAGGCTTGGGAGAAGGACCTGGCAACCAACTCCCAAAAACCAATCAATCATTGAACACCCTATGACTAGCAGAGAAGCACTGACAATACTATTTCACCTGTTGTACAGAGGGTCACTATGAGTCTGACACTGACTTGATGGTACCTAACAACAACAAAAACAAAGGACCTGAGAGTAGAAAAAAATATTGTTACCTGGAGAAGAATCAAGATGTAATTATCAAAAGAAAGATAATGGATTCTGGGTGGCAGTAATGATAGACACATGCCACAAAAAGTAGTGATAGTTATTTCTAAGAACAAGAAATACCAACAATAGCCTTAGGAAGTATGGGTATTACATCTTGGTTGTTCTTCCGGACTTGGAATCATCACTTGGATTTTTAAAAATTCATTTTTAACTAATAGATAAAAATGTAAAAATTATATATATTATGGAGTACCATGTGATGCTTTCATATGTGTACACATTACTTAATGTTTAAATAAGACTAAACATATCTATCCCTTTAAAAATGTATCACTTCTTTTTGGTGAAAACAGGAAAAATCCTTTATTCTATCTTTTTGAAATATATAGTACATTATTACTATCTATAGTTATCCAAGAACACATCAAAACTTCTTGGTCCTAACCACAACTTAGCACCCATCTATCAAACTTTCTCTATCCTTTCCTCTTCCCTATTGTCCCCAGCTTCTGGTATATACTATTCTACTATAGACTTCTATAAGATAAACTATTTTAGATTTCACATAAGTAACATAATATGGTACTTATCTTTATGTCTTGCTTATTTCACCTGACTTAATGATCTCCAGTTCCATTCATGTTTTTGCAAAGGAAAGGATTTTATTCTTATGACTGAATAATATTCCACTGATGGGAGACTGACCTGGCAGCCCACTCCTGAAACAATCAGCCATCGAAAACCCTAAAAATAGCAGAGGAGTACTCATAGTTCCAGGCATGACACAGTGTCAGGGAGTATTTTGTTCTGTTTTACATAGGGCTGCTGTGAGTCAGACCTGACTCAATGGCATCTACCCACCACTACCATCACCACCACAGTATTCCATTGTATATATGTATCACATATTCTTTGCCCATTTATTACTTGATGAACACTTAGATTAGCTCCATTTCTTGGCTAATGTGTGTAGTCCTGAAATAATCATGAGGATACAGATACCTCTTCCACATACTGATTTCCTGTCATTTGGATAGATACATTGAGGAATGGGATTGCTATGTCATGTGGTGGGTCTATTTTTAAACTTTTGAGGAACCTGTATACTGTTTTCTATAATGACTACACTAACTTACATTCCTACCAACAGTGTGCAAGGGTTCTTTTCTCCCCACACTACATCAGCACTGGTTATTTGTTGACTTTTAATAATAGCCATTCTTACTAGAGTGAGCTGATAGCTCATTGTAGTTTTTAATGCATATCCCTGATGTTGGAGCATTTTTCCCATATACCTGTCAGTAATTTATATGCCTTCTTTTGAGAAATGTCTGTTTGGGTTTGGGTTTACCGTAATATATATATATATATATATATATTTTTTTTTTTCACGGTAGTTGGCAGTTGAACCCATGGCCTTCCACATACTTTGCAAATGCTTTACCAATTCAGCTGAACCCTGAGCCCATTTCTTATTTTTTATATTAAAGGGTCTCTCAAAGTTATTCAGGCTGCCTCTAGCCTTGAAACTGTGATCCTCCCACCTGTATCTCCAGAGTCCCTGGGGTTACAGGCATGCGCCACCATGCCTGGCTTTATTGCTCACTTTCTAAATCAGTTTTTTTTTTTTTCATGTAGGTTTTGTGTGTGCATGTATGGTTCTCTATAAATTTTAGGATATTTTTTCTAGTTCTGTGAAGAATGTCTTTGGTATCTTGATAGGGATTGCAGTGAATCTGTAGATAATTTTGAGTGTTATGGCTTTTTTGTTGTTGTTGTTGTTTCTTTTTTTTGATGCTGGAAATTGACCCTATGTCCTGCATGTTAGGCAAGTGCTCTACCACTAAGGTACAACCCTGTCATTCCACTAAAATGGCATTTTCCTACATCACCAACAACTTTCTCATTGCCAAATCATTAAGAAGTACCTTTGTATGTATGTATGTGTGTTACTTTATGTCTCCCTCCCTTTAAAACTATGAGTCTCAACTCTTCTTCCTGACCCCTCCTCATTTACAGGATTCTTGCCTCTCAGTGGGCCCCAGTCTCTTTATTGACAATAAGATCCACTACATCCTTTTCCTAGTTTAATAGTTGTCCTCAATCTTATTGTGTCCTCAGCTTTATTTTCAGTTTACTTGGTATAATTTCTTTGATGAATTCTATCTAATCTCACAGCATGTCAATTATGCCTAGATTTGTATTTCAATTTGGGTTGGCCATATATGATCTCTAGCATTGGTTTTCTCAGAGCCTATTAGGTTCTTCAACATGAATTATCTCAAAACATTCTCAAGCTTCAATTTTTTAAAAATGCATTATCATTTTTTTCTTTAAAATACTTCTACTTCCTGTAATCTTAATTTTGTCTACTGGTATGAGCTATTCTCTCCAATTTTTGCAGTACCATCTGAGAGTCAACCTAGATTCCTATTTTCTTTATACCACTCAACTACCACATTGAACGCCTCCAAACTCTTTGCTGCTATATTGCATTAGATAATATTTCCTGCATGACTTTTTGAAGAGCAGAATTCCAAACCTAGGAAAACATCGCCATAGTGCTCTTTACATTTTTTTCAATTGGATTATACCACTATTTTGCTTCCTATCTTCTGATGATGCCCACTGGCCTGTCTTTGCCATCCTACTTCTTTCCATTGAATAAATCTCTACAGTATGACCTCTGGTTTTCTATATACCATTCAATCAACCAATGCTTTGGTAGCATGGATTGTGTGCCAAGTACTACAACATCCACTTTCATTTCTGTGACTTCTTCATAAACACTATGCTTTCAAACTATTCTGAACTATTCACTGTTTCCTAAATAAAGCATAACTTATCATGTCTTTTTCTCTGTTCAGTCTTTCTTCCCTCAACCACCAGCAAAGACTTAAAGCTTCATATGCTCATTCTTTGATTCCTTAATACATTGCTTTGTAATTAGTTAGATGCCCATCTGAACTGGACTAGTCATTCTCAGTCATAAAAAGAGGATTTCACTTTTACAACTATAATTAAAATAATTATTTTACATTTTATTGTGATTATTATGAAATAATACTAAAAGCCAGCTCAATATTATAATACTATTAGAAGCCAGATCAGAAGTTCATAGGATAACACAAACTTAAGAGATGACTCAGTAAATTTCCCATGGTGCTGCAGAAACAGGATTGAACTGAGATTAGTCCCAGGCTAAGGATTCCAAGGTGCATACAGAGTGAGCATCCCTTCTTTGACATGCACAGGACCAAAATTATTTAGATTTCAAATACGTTTTAGATTTTGGAATATTTGCATATATATAATGAAGTATCATAGTGATGAGACCCAAGGCTAAGCATGGAATTTATTTATTTATTTATTTATTTTTTATTAGAAATTTTTAATGTCGATCATAATGTGATTCATTTTGACATGCTTTTCATTGTGACAATTTTCATATATGCAATTTGATAAGCATTATTCATATAGGTTACCCCTTACCCTCCTCTATGTTTCCCCCCTCCCCCGCTTCCCATCTAAATTTCCCATCCAAGTCTTCTCTATCTTTTACTATATAGTATTTTTCTATATGTCCTTGGGTTCCATTTCTGTTTAAGATAGAAACTTTTCCTGTAGTGGTCTTTGTTTCTATCTTGTTAGAACAATTACATGCGATTTGTAGTCCATTTATATTGACCTCATTCTTATCTTCCCTCCCCCCATTTTAATGTGATCTGACCTTTGAGTAGGATTTTTCCTTCTTGTAATTTTGAGTCAGCTGTCTCATATGAGTGAGAACATGTGTTGTTTCTCTTTCTGAGTTTGTGTTAAAATAATTTTCTCTAATTCCATCCATTTTGCTGCGAATGACCCTATTTCATTTTTCTTGATTGCTGAATAGTATTCCATTGTGTATATATACCATAGTTTTTTTATCCATTCTTCTGTTGAAGGGCACTTTGGTTGATTCCATACCTTTGCTATTGTGAAAAGCGCTGCATTGAACATGGAGATGCAGGTGTCTCTGTGGTATGATGACTCATCTCCCTTTGGGTAAATTCCCAATAGTGTTATAGCTGGATCATATGGTAGATCTATTTTTAGTTGTTTGAGGTATCTCCATATTGATTTCCATAGTGGTTGCACCAATTGACAGCTCCACCAACAATGTAAAAGTGTTCCCTTTTCCCCCGCAACCTCGTCAGCATTTGTTGTTGTTTGTTTTATTGATCTTGGCCATTCTTACTGGTGTAAGGTGAAATCTCAGCATTGTTTTGATTTGCATTCATTTATGTTTCATACATATCTTATGTGCAGAGCCTGAGGATAATTTTGTTCAATATTTTAAATAATTTTGTGCATGAAACGGTTTCACAGTATGGAATTTTCCACTTGAGTATCATATTAGCACTCAATAAATTTCAAGTATTTAATTTTAGGTTTTCAGATTAGTGATTCAAAACTTGTCCTCTATTCTACCATAGGGAAATGTTCAGGCTTGTATCCCTGAGATGTAATATTCAGGTGAGTGAGACACAAGTGCTCTGTAAACATTCATGGAATAAAATTCATGCATTAAAAAAAAATTTCACTACCCCAATGTGAGAAAATAAATGAACAATTTTATTATAAAATAAAACTCCTCAATAGTTCTTAGTTTGTGCCATTATTTAGAAAAAAATAAAAACAAAAGAGTCCTTGGTTTGCTGATTAAGAGCCAAACTAAGCAAAACTTGGTTATTGCTCAAATTCTCTATCAGTTATGATAGAGTTCTTCTTTCTCACTTATAGCTCACTGGCTCAGCATAGACAGAATTTGCTTTACTTTTCCTTCTGCTGACTGCAGCTCTGCTAAGAGGATAAATCATGGTATAAGTAGGATTATAAAACATTTCGTTTCCTTTTTGTTCCAATGAAACTCTATTTTTGATTATTTTTATTTTATGATTATATATTTATTGTACTAAGTGTAGGGCTTCAATGTAGCATTTCTATATGTGTGTGTGTGTCCTTCAAGCATATTCATCTCCGTTATTACTTCAAGCATATTCATCTCCTCTATTACTTCTTATTCCCTCTCTTCCCACTTCCCCTCCCTTTTTCCCTTTACCTTCTGTATCCCTACAATTTCCTCTTTCAGTTTCAATTCCCCCCCCCTGCTTTTTTTAATTTCCCCTAGCTTTCACATATGAACAAAAACATGCAATATTATGTCTTTCTGAGTCTGGCTTATTTCACTTAACATGATGATTTCTAGTTCCAACTAACATGATGATTTCTAGTTCCTGCAAATGACATAATTTTATTCCTTTATGGCCGAGTTAAACTCCATTGTGTAAACATATCACATTGTCCTTATCTATTTATCTGTTGACAGGCACCTAGGCTGGTTCCATAATTTGCTTATTGTGAATAATGCTGCAATAAACATGGGTATGCAGGTAATCTCCATATGAAGCTGAATTTAATTCTTGTGAATATACACTGAGAAGTGGTATGGCTGGATCATATGGAAGTCCTATTTTCAGACTTTTGAGGAACATTTACCCTTGGTAAATCGGCAAGTCAAAAATAAAAGATATCCATTTCATTACCGTACTAAGAAACAAAGCCAGCAAAGAGTTACTTCTGTCACTAGCTTTCTAAGCACCCCTCAAAAAAGTATACACGTAGAAAACTTTTAGTCCAAGGAGCTAAGTATCATAGTAATCAGTAAGTGATAAGTAGAATGTTCACTCTTTTCATAAGAAGAGTGAGAAGGAAGGAGAAAAATAAAGGCCTGGAAAAATGAAGAAAGTGCTGTAAGGTGAGCACAGTGACCTGGTGGCCTAGGTCTTAGGCTAGCAGAGCAATTACAGCATCATTTACATCCGGGTTCCTAGTCACAGAATTTGCATACATTTCCTTGTTTGACATTCACAGATATTCTTCAAGGCAGTCCATCTTTTACAAATAGGTAACCTGTTTGAGATCAGAAAGTAGCAAATCCGGGTTACAAATATAGCATATGATTCTAAAAGTCTTCTTTTTGCCACTATGTTGTGTTAAATCAATTTAGGCATTTTTCATATGCATGCTGACCACTCTTTTAGGATAATATAGGAAAAATTCTGGTTTTATATAGTTCAGGCGAATTGCTGTCTTTCCAGATGAGCCTACAGTCAGTCTTTTACTCAAGAGCATCTATGACTTCACATAAATTTCAGTATAGTGCTTTTCACAGACAAGGTAATAACTTATTTATGTTTCTTTATCCCCAAGGAGTTCATGAATTCAAAGATTTGTGGCAACCTGTTTTGTTTTCCTTCTCATTCTCAGTATCACTTGGTGGTGGCTCCATAAAACTTTGATATATTCACTAATGAGCTACTCTAGAAAGTGAAAATTTTTACAATTTATAATACAACTTAAAATTATTTAGATTTAGATAGTAGCGTTTTGCTAGACAAATCAATTTCCATAAATATGAGTATAATATCCGCAACATACAATAAATTTTAAAAAGAATGTTGGCCTTGTCTACTACCACTATAAAGCTATTCTACTTTAATTCATTATTGCCTAAGGACTAGCAGAGAAAGATAAATTAATACTAAACTTTGCCAATTTGCAAATTTAATTGCAAGTTGAACTCCTAAGTGGATAGACTTATCATTACACTCCACTTTGGGAAGAAATAAACATTATGTGTGTATGTTTTCTATAAATGTTTCTATAAACATAAAATATAAAATAAAATAAAAATAAATAAAAGTAAATAAATAAATAAAAATAAAAATAAATAAATAAAATAAAATAAAATATAAATATAAAATTTCTATAAACTTAAAGTGGCTATAAGAATACAACAGCTAAAAGGCAGCATCCATTAAACGTAGGACTATAGAATAAGGAGCTTTATTGGTGAGCAGAGAAGGCTTAATGAGGAAGTGGGAGTCAACAATGTCTTGAACAAAAGGCAAAATTTAGATGAATGATGGAGGAAAAAGCATGATAGCAGAAGTGACAAAGTGGACAAGGGCAAAGTGGTTATGTAGGACATGTGTTTAGGGAGAAAATGTGGATTAGTCAGAGGAATGAGAGGGTTTATACTCTAAGTAATAGTTTGAAATAGAAGGCATTGATAATTATGCAAAGGAGGAATTCCTCTTGAGGGCAATAGGGACTCATAAAAATTAGGGAGCTGTGGAACATTGCTTCACAGCATGTTTTAGGAACATAGATTGAAAAATGCTCTACAAAATGGACTATATGTTGTAGGAATTTGTGAAGAATTTTGGTGGTGGACAGAGGTGAGGAAAATTGCTATCTCAAACAGCCACTATTTAGGTTAAAGTAAGTTGTGGGCCTGAAGCAATATGAGCACAGAGAACCAAGGTGATGTTAATAGAAACAAGTTCCCCGTATGCAAGGAGGAACAAAACAGTGGCATACTATATGGTTGTACACAATGTAGGAAAAGCTACTGGAGAATTGATGACGACTTACCTCCAAGAAAAAGGCAAATCAGGGAAAACCACAACAACAAGAACAAAAGTCAAAATCAGAGTTTAAAATTTGACTTTAGTTTCCCAGGATCACAATAACAAGGGATCTAGTCTAGTATGGCTAGACCCAAGTAGTCTAATTCTAAAGTGTTACACATTCCTATGTAATTAAAGCATAGGTTGTTATTGGTATTGTTAGGTGCATTCGAGTCAGGCCCAACTCACAGCAACCCTATGTACAACAGAAGGAAACCCTCCCTGATACTGTGCCATGCCTGGCCCTGTGTCAGTGCTTCTCTGCTATTCATAGGGTTTTCAATGGCTGACTGTTTCAGGATTGTTTTGGGAGTGGACTGCCAGGTCTTCCTCCCATTTTTGCGGGGCGGTGCTGGGGATAGAACCAGTGGCCTCAGAGCACTCAGAGTAAGCACTCTATCAACTAAGCTCATCTCTAGCCCAAATCATAGGTTATGTTCCTGATATGAATTTGTCCCATACTAGTCATATGGGCTGGGATTTAAATCAGTAGAGCACCACTCTGCAGTCACTGAGGTCCCGAGTTCAATTCCCAGCACCACAAAAATGGGAGAAGGACATGGCAATCCACTCCCGAGGCAATTCTAAAACAATCAGCCACTGAAAACCCTATAAAGGTTGCTGAGTCCGACATGACTCCACAGGCACCTAACAACAACAACACTAGTCATATAGAAATAATGAACATTTAAAGTTTCCAAATCAATAAGGTAAGAAAATATATTACAATCTTTTTCTCACCAGAACATAAATCCAAAATAACACAATCCCCAGCTTCCTGCCTAGTAGGTGTTTCTCAGTTTTGAGGTTTATAAAACCTTTGGGAAAACATTTTCAGTGATCCTAACTAGTACCCGAACAAAGAAAAAGAGATGAAAAGGGCCTGAAAGGACAAAAGAGGTCTCCAAGAAAGGCCTGGGAGAAGTGAGTTTCAGCTTGCACAGCAGGCAAGCTCTGCTCTCACCAGGCCTCAGGAAACTTCTCCCCAACTCCCCCTTTCATTCAGAGAGCACTTCTAAAGCTACTAGAAATGTGATGAGTCTTCTCTCCCTGACAACAGTTTTTTTAAAAAGAAAATATTAAAGGTGGATCAAGAAAAACAACTACATCAACATTTTTTCCTTCAGGGTGCTTTTCCTAGCTTCACACACCCCTCATTTCTTTGCTGGAAATGACTTAAGCTGATGTGGGAGAAGCTTAGCAAACACTTGAGCTGCAGGCGACTTAGTGAAGCACAAAAGATACACTCTTCTTAAGGTGGCATAGTTTTGGAACCCAGCTGCGACGGAGGTTCATTGTTTTTAGCGCTGAACCTTCAGCACAGATGCAAAGTCCCTGGCCTTGACGCCTTGGCGGCCATGACTGGTGAGCAGAGCGCAGTAGCGCCGCTGCACTGCAGCAGTTGCGCACCTGGCCTCCCCAGCCTGGCTGCAGAACTCGGGTCACGTAGCCAAGGGACCAGACGGGGAGAGGCTGCGTGCTTCTGCGACCTCTTCCCTTTTCTGGTTCTGACAGAAAACAGAAGACAGCTTTGTAAAGGGAACACCTCTTGCTCCTGGACTCAAATACTGAACATTCCCCCAAACTACTACAACTTTGCAGAGGAAAAGACAACTCTTTCCAAATAGCCCAGCAGATGACAGAGGGAAACCCTTTCCTATACTTGCGCTGCCACCTGCCAGCCCCTGGGATTTTCTTAGCAGGAACTGCCTTCCCTCTAGGGATTTAAGGAGAGAGGGGAGAGGGCTGAACAGCAGCCTATTCGCAGGGTTTCTAGCAGATCTGCTGTCCTCTCATTGGAATTGGGAAGGTGGAAAAGGTAGAATTGCTTTGCTCTGACCTTCAAAGAAATATTAATAATTCCCTAACCATTTCACCTTGCTGCTAAGGAGTAGGGGAATTAGAGAATAGGGACATGTCCTTTAAGAATTTAGTCTTTGAGCCTTTTCCATTTCTGTCACTGTCAATATCTCTATCAATGATGTAATCTGACAGTATCCATAAAATCCCCATATATCTATAAAATATGAGATAGAAAATTATGCAGTTCTCATTTTATTTTCATTGTGGATGAGAAAAGAATATAAATTAATACCTGAATGCCTTACTTACAACATATGACAACAGTCATAGTCATATCTAAACTACTCAAAAAGAAAGACTCAGAAGGAAAAATGGTTTCATTAAAAGAAATTCCACTATATTTTGTGTTGGCTGGGTTTTAGCTCAGTTGGTAAAGTGCCTGCTCCACACTCCCTGAGAACCACGGTTTGATCCCCAGCACTGCAAAAATGGGAGAAGGATGTGGCAGTCCACTCCCCAAAACAATCTCAAAACAATTACCCATTGAAAACCCTATGAGGGTCACTATGAGTTGAGCCTAACAACAACAATATTTTGTGTATTTGTTTTTTTCTTAGTTTGTTTTCTTCTTCTCTAACTCTTGTTTTTGGTCCTAAATAAGGAAGATTAGTTGAAAGGCTATAGATAAAAGAAAAAAAAAAAAAAAAGGAGAAATGACCAGCCCTGGAAGTCATTCAACTCAACTTCTGACTAAATTATTGACTTACTGTATCTGATATTAGGGTTTTTGGTAATTATCCAGTTTCTATTGTAACCAGCTATTCCATTTAATTATTCTCATTTTAAAGCAAAAGGGAATTTAAAAATATTTTTATACATAAACCTTTTCTGAAAACACTAACTCCTCCAACCTAAGTTAATTCAGAAATGTTTTCATTTCTTTTAGTGATCATGAGTTGTTACACTTTCCCACAACTGTTCCCACCAGTTCCTTTCTTCCTCCTTTCCTAAAGCCATCTGATGATATATTTGAAAAGACTAGGACATACCTATTTCTAGCTGATGTCAATCAATATAATTCAAAGCCTCCTGAGAAGGGGGCTCCATAGATAATGTGATTATTAAAATTTTCTCAGCAGAGAAGGTAAGGCAAACACAGGTAGCCCAAACCAAAACCAAACTGATAGGACCCAGCAGGGATTTGCCAGGGACCTGTTTCAAGGGATCAGAACATGGCTGATTGATTTGGATCTGGAAGGGCCCAAGAGGGCTTTGGCTCCTCCTTTCAGAACAGTCTGCCCAGCTGGCTTAGTTCTCTGTCAATCTTCCTTGTCAGTGGGGGTGATCCCGAAGGACCACCATTCTGTTCTTTAAGCCCCGCCTGCTCTACCCGTTCACAATATAAACAGTTCAATATGAGCCTTGAAAAATTAATATAGACAAGAAAGGACACTCCCAGATCTCACTTCTACAGTTCTAAGCCCTTGGTTTCCAAAGTCCCATTTTATCGGAGTTAAATCAACTTTAAAGCATTAGAGAATATATGTATGTTTATAAAAAGGATATTAGCATACTGTCTACCTACCTTTCCGGAAACTAAAACAGCGTTTGATTCTTCTGTATGTAGTTTTAGGGAGGAAAGGAGTTGATGCTAAGGCACCTGAGGGGCGTCCCCCACAATTTCGGTCTTCAGGCATCATAGAGGCCCCAAGTTCTGAGACCAGTCAGGTTTCTTTAAAACCTGCCTCTGTGCAGAACCCCACAGCCACTCCTTCTCATGTTTGTTTACTTGTTAGGTTTGAAGTGCTGATTCCTAGAACTCCAAGGTTTTGATCATCCAGCTCCCGGGTTAAGGATAAGTTACCAACTCTCACACATTTTTGGCAAAACCAAAAATAATAAATAAAGCAAAGCAAGGCAAAACAAAACAAAAAGCCTTACTTTCCTTTTTGCCTAATCCAGGGAGTTTGCAAGGTATTCTTTTTTAAGTTTCTACAGACATTCCAAAATGTCACAAGGAAAAGGACTGCAAGCTCCAATTCCCATTCGAACAGCAGGAATTGTTTTGTGTTGTTTTATTAAGAACTATCTTCTCAGCTGGACTGAGATTCCTCTGGAAAGGTCAGCAAATAGCCCTGTGCAAGGCAAAAGAGGAACAATGACAAAAAGGCCCCTCAGGAACACTTCCGGACAGTCCTTGCTGGCTCCTTTCATCTGAGCAAAAGGGGAGGAAAATCACCTTCTCCAGAAAGCTTTTCAGTGAATGATAGATTCCTTGCAGAGGACTTCCCTGTTCCTTTTATAGCACCCCTTAGTCTTAGATCTTTCTGCAGGCTTCTCCCCTTTTCCCTTTTGCCTTCCAACTCCTTTGGGAATCACCACACCAGAAGAGTCCAGTGCCCATCCCAGGAGGCTCCTCTGCTGTTCCGGGAGGTGCCTTTGCGGGGAGCTTCTCCTCTCCCTCCTTTTCCTGCTCAGGCCCCCCTTTTCTCAATGAATGCCGATCAAGCAGGAGCTGGCAGGGCTGTGGCTGCCTTGTCACAGCTGTGGCTGCCACTGCCTTTGGTGCCCGCTGGTCACATGCAGCAGGTGCAGTCACAACACAAGGGGAGGAGGGAGGATGCCACGCTGCGTTGGGAACCCCTTTCCTCCTCTTCTGACTTTGCCCTGACCTCACTGCTCTTGTCCTGTGCAGCACCTTTACAGCTGGCTGGCTCGGCCCCTCCAGAACCCACACAGCACGAAACTACCTGGGGGGGGGGCAAGCTTTGTGCCCCTCATTCCTACATTTATCTCTTCCTACACAAGACTTACTTTTCCTCAGATCGTGTGCAGTGGAATCCATTTGTGAGTTCTGAGTTAATGTACATGAATTTAAAACATACATAATACATGTATGTATGTATACATGTGTCTCTAAAGTAAAAATATAAATAAACCCAGTAGCAAAGCATATTCATGTGTGACTGCAAATAAATCACCTCATGCATGTGTCTATACTTATACATGCATCCATATTTTTCTGGCGATGGTTTGAAAATCAGTTTAGTTTTGCACATTTCCACATGCTCCTGCACGCAGCCTCTCCACCCCAGGCCCCACGTCCTCCAACCCTTTCAGTCCCACTCACTGAATAATTGACTTGTTGGGTTAATCATTCATCCACCTGGCTGTTCCATAAGCAGATTTGGAATGCTAGTGTTTTAACCCCAACTAACCCCATGGCCTCTCCTTCTTCCCTGCCCTTCAGTAGGAGGCTGTGAAGAGTGCTAACTAGGCACTGCCACTAACAGTGTCATCATCATCGCTCTGACCACAGCCCAGGCCAGATAAGACCTTGTCATGGAAAGGATCATTATTAGCTATTTCTGCCCTGTGGTGCATCACAGCACACTGCTAAGGGTTGAAGATCCAATAAGAATAAGTCTGCACCTGCAAGACCACACAATGCTCCCTGCAAGTCCTTGAGTTAAATAGAAAATTCACTGACCTGCACATTGGTGTGGACGGGACACTTGTAATCACAGGATTTGGGAACAGAGAAGTTAAAACAATTTTGTTGAATTTTCTTATTTTACAAGTGAGGAAACTTACAGTGGAGAAAGGAAAAGCAGACGATGAAGACTGCATAACTGGTCTGTGTCTGAGGCAAGACCACATTGTCTCTGAACTAAGTCTGCTGCCCATTATTTACAAGGACCCTTCATAAATAGTACTCTTATGGTCTTGCTGGGTCTTGCAGACTCAATTCCTTACAAAATGAAACAGAAATGTGCAGGGGGAGACTAATTTTGTGAGTAGCTAAGCTGAGGCTAAGTACTCAGAGCTAACAGACAGTGAATAGATTCTCACATGACTCTCATCCAGGGTTAGGCTCCTCCATGAACATTGCCTCAAAAACAAATGGAAAGAAAACCACTGTAAAACAAACAAGCAAAAAGAAAGAGAGAAAAAACTAAAAACCTTTCTAAAGTTAGACATATGTTTTGACAACACAATTTTTGGATTTACCTTTAGCAGAAACTGTGTCTCTCTCAGCATTGTTAACAGGAAAGCATCTATTTATGGGTGGTTTAAGCAGCAAGTACAAAGTTGAGGTATCTAGATTCAATACTGAAATTTGTTTTCAGGGTAAGGAGTTAAAAGGGAATGTCTAATTTTCATATTTTCATTGGCACTCTTTCCACATCTGAATATTTGTTGCAAATTTGCTTTAAATAATAAAAGGAAAAGGCCTATAATTCTAAACTCCTACATTTTATAACTTTCACTACATAGTTTTTAACTTCTTGTTGTTAGGTGCTCCTCAATCAGATCTGACGTATTGTGACTCTCACAGGGTTTTCCATGGGTGATTATTTCAGGATTGTTTAGAGAGTGGGCAGCCATGCCCTTCTCCCATTTTTGTGGTGCTGAGGATTGAACCCAGGGCCTCAGAGAACATAGAGCAGTGCTCTACCAACTGAGCTAAACTCTTGCCCAAACACTACCTGACACTGTGCCATACTGGGCACTATTATCAGTGCTTCTCTGCTATTCATAGGATTTTCAATGGCTGGTTGTTTTGGGGAAGTGGGCTACCAGGTCATTCTCTCAAGCTTATAGCACCTAGTGTTTCTAGGCAGTCTCCCATCCAAGTATTAACCAGGTCGAACCCTGCTCAGCTTTAGAGATCTGATGGGATCAGATACCAGGGTGATATGGCTGCAGGCTTTTAATTTCTAGGAGAGGAAAATGCTAGGCAAACTTTTCAGTGTTTCCCATATTTTAATCAAATGTCCATTATTGTAATAGGAAAGAGGGGAATATTTTGTATGTATGTGCATTCTAAAGATAAGTTTAGGTGACTTATGAAAAATCTTAACTTTTAAAAACACAAATTATAAAACTTCAACAATGAGATGCCAGCTCTGTAAAAGATACATTTTAGATGTATCCAAAGGTGATATAGTGTGTAAATCAAGGTGATATGTTACCTTCCCTTCTAAATGTCTTTACAGATGCCATCTAATCAATGACTACAGTAATCTTTGAGTAGTGGAAGGAGGGTGAAGGCAAGAAATCTGTACTTAGCTCTGAGGTCCATAACTAAGACAGGAAAGGAAGTACTTTCTCTTATAAAAGGCAGTTATAATAATTTGGACATTTAAAACAGCTTTATCGAGTTAAAATTCATATGCCTTAGAGTTCACCCATTTAAAGTATAATATTCTGTGATTTTTAGTATATTCATAGATACATCCCCCATGTGTCTGTCAGCTTGTCATGCTGTGAGGGCTGGCATGTTGCTGTGATGAATATGCCACTGGTATTTCAGATACCAGCAGGGCCACCCATGGTGGACAGGTTTCAGTTGAACTTCTAGACTAAGACAGACTAGGGAGAAAGACCCAGCAGCACACTCTCAAAACAACTAACTATTGAAAACCCTATAAATAGCAGAGAAGCACTGTCAAATATGGTGCTGGAAAATAAGCCTCTTGGGTTGGAAAGCATTCAAAAGATGACTGAGGAGAGTTGTCTCCTCAAAGAAGAATCGACCTTAATGCTGGGAATGGACTAAAGCCCTTGGGAGTTCCTTTGGCTGATGTGGAACAACTCAAAATGAGAAGAAACATAGTGTCTGCAACAATGGGTACAAATGTAAAAAGATCACATGCATGGTACAGTATTGTAGTGTTTCATTCTGTTATACACAGGGTCGCTATGAGTCAGACCCAACTCAACAGTCCCTAACAACAACAACACAGATCCAGGAGCTCTCAACACAACTGATCCTAGAACATTTCATCTCTCACTTCCCTACACCCCGGCCCTCAATCTTAGCTCTAAGCAACTACTAATCTGTTTTCTTTCACTATAGATTTCCCTGTTCGTATTTTCATATGAATGGAATTATATAATATGTGGTCTTTTGTGACTGACTTCTTTTATTTAGCATAATGATTTCAATACTCAATCTTGTAGCATGGATTAGTACCTCATTTGCTTTTTTATGGTGAATAATGATCCATTCTGTGGATGTACAGTCATGTACTGTGTAACAATGGATATGCATTCTGAGAAATATGGGGTATGATCCAAAAATATGGTGAATGTTTACATTAAAAAATATTTTAGTAAAAGACACATTGCCATTAATTCCTCTCAAAATACTCCCCCTGCCTTTGAACACACTTATGCTACTGTTCTTGCTACTTTCAAAAGCAGTTCTGAAGGTTTTTTTTGTGAGTGTCTTTATTTGCACTGTCATGGCCTCAAAGTTCTGAATGGATTCTAAACATTTACCTTTAATGGTCATTTTGACATTGGGGAAGAGCCAGAAGACACACAATGCCAGATCTGCAGATAAGGTAGATGAGTACACACCATAATGTTCTTAATTGATAAAAATTGCTGTATCAGAAGCAATGTATGACATGGAGCATTGTTGTGATTTAGGATGAAATTAAAGACACTCATGAAAGGAGACTTCCTGAACTGATTCAGAAAGAAGCAAGAAAGATGGGATATGTGTAATTGAAGCCAGGGGGACGTTTTCCAGGGGGATTAATGACAATGTGTCTTTTACTGCAATACATTTTTAAAATTTATTCACTGTATTTTTTAGTCACATCCCCTAGGTTGTCAGGCTATTTTGTCATGCGATCAGAGAGTATAATAAAATAAAGTTAGCCTCAATGTCACCAGGTGATATAATCTTACAGGACCATTGTATAATGTGTTTTGTCATTGACTGAAACATCCTCATGCCATACATGACTGTACTACATTCTATTTATCCACTCATCCATAGAGAGGCATTTGACTTGTTTCCTCTTTTTATTTCCTTTTTTTTCTTTCATGATCATGTTAATTCAGATATTTTTTAAAGACTCAAAATATTTTAATTCTAATGACTATACTTTAAATTTGGGGGCTTTTTTTTTCATGTACTGAAGAATATACTATCAACCAAGCATGGACCTGTAGTTGTGGTGTTTGTATGACCACAGAAGTGGTAGATCACACTATTGTGTTACAAAGCAGGAAGAAGAAAGGACATGGTTTTTCCTTCCCAGTTCTATTATTTACAGTGTGATTGGCAGATTATTCATTTACCCTGGATCTTAATGGCCAAATCCAAAGAATGCAGGGCAGAAGTAAAATAATGATTTTAAAATATTTTAATCTAATGGGAAATTTATTTTTATGAAACAGGATGAATCTTAATATATGATACATAACATTTTCCATCACATAAACTTATTGTTTAAAACTCAAGTTTATAGCATTTCTTTAACACAAGCTCAGAAAGAGAAACAACACATGTTCTCACTCATATGAGGGAGCTGATTCAAAATTATAAGAAGGAAAAATCCTATTCAAAAGTCGGATCATAATAAAAGGGGGGGAGACATAAGAATGATGTCAATATAAATGGTCTAGAAAATGCATGTAATTGTTCTAACAAGATAAAAACAAAGACCACTACAGGAAAAGTTTCTATCTTAAATGGAACTGGAACTCAAGGACATATAGAAAAACACTACTAAGTAAAAGATAGAGAAAACTTAGATGGGAAACTTAGATGGGAAGGGTGGGGGGGGAAACATAGGGGAGGGTCAGGGTTAACCTATATGAATAATGTTTATCAAAATGCATATATGGAAATGTCACAATGAAAAGCACGTCAAAATGAATCACATTAAGATGTACATTAAAAATTTCCAATAAAAATTCAATTGATGAGCATAGAATTGATTAATATTAATATGATCATTAAAACCCAGTGTTAAGAGTGGCAGTTGTAATATGAGTTAGCTTAGTATTTTATATAAACTTCAGAAAATTCTGATCTGCACAGGAATCACTAAAGATTTCTTGCGAATTAAATGAGTACTTTAAAAGTTTGCGTTGCAATCTTATAACACTCTCCAATTAAACAAGGTAAGCAGATTTATTTTTTAAGTATTGTTTCTATTATGAATGCTCTATGCTAAAATATATCTCTTTAAAAAATAAATTTGAAACATGTACTTGTAAAACCAATGATGAAGCACATTCCATAGGATACAGCATAAAACTAATTGCTTATTAAAGTAATCCCTCCAGGTTCATAGATTTGAAGATTGGTATATAGCTGTTGCCCAGGCCCACTGAAATTATTTCTGAGAATTCTGGGCTAGAGGAACTACCTGTGGCCACTGGATTTTGGAGAAAGATAACTGGATCACATTTATTTATCTAAAGGACAGATGGAAGAGAAGGAAAGGGAGAAAATAACACTTGATGGAAATAATCCCTCAACAAAAATACAGCTTCAGCAGATATAGATATAGCAGCAGATATAGACAACAACAACTCCAGAACTCAGAAGCCCCAGAAATCTAATGATAGAAGAGAAAAGGCAGGAGTGTAGAACTTCAAAAAGTCACATCCTTAGGGTGCCCACAAATCTTTGGTCCTGGAGGTGCCAGCAAACTGGAACTAGGGGAGTATGTCCCTCTCATTTATGCCATAAAGTATCCCCTGCTAAGGTCCTAGAATGTGAGGCTCAGCTTGTGGGTGTTTTCAAATGTTTTACATAATCTTAGCATTTTAGACTATGAATACAGTGGCCAAATAAATTTTCATAGAAATTAGGACTCTGTGAGAATGAAAAGTAGCAATGTCAATAATTAGCCTGATATAATAGTTGTAAACTGGATCCAAATGGATCCATCCAAGCAAGCAAGGATGAATGATCACCCTGCTTAGGAACCTCCCCCTTCCTTACCAAGGCTAAAGATCAGGCACTTTACAAACAGGAATCATTGATCTAGTATGATATCAATATATCTTCAATGAGTCTTTACTATTTTAGTTTTATTCTGCCCCTTTTTTGTTTGTGCTGGGGATCACTGAAAAATGAGGGGTTGGGATCTCTTCCAAACCTACTAGTCAAAAATGTTTTGCTTTATATCTAGATATTCCTAACTAGTCTACATTTATAGTATGCATCCCATAACTGTTTATTATTAGTGATATGGAAAAACTCAAAACTAAAAAACATCATTCATTTTCACAATTCAATATATTCCTGAGACAAGTATTTGGTTATTAATGATATGTAATCTAAATTAAACCTCTAGGATTCACTTAGATATGTATCTACCAATAATGTTGAATGATTTACTATTTATTTTTACATTCGCATATTTGAATATAAGAGCTGATAGTAACATCAGCTGAAGGAAAGGGACAAATAGCTTGGTCTACCTTTCTACTGTCCTGTGATTTTAAAATCTGCTCACCTCCTCCAAAAGGTCCCCATATGACTCGGCGTATGGACTTCACCCAGTCTTCCATATCATTCTGGGTGCTCGCCATGAGGAGGTAGCTCTCATGATTTGCTGTCATCCGATCTCTATCGCCTCCTGTAAAAACACATTGGGACATTCAGCTGGAGATTCAGCCAGAGATTCCTCATCATCAGCCGTGTAGGGAATCCGAGAAATATACAGTAGGCCTAATGCAGTCAGCACTAGGTCCTACCCAATGAGTTGGAAATATTTACCATAGTTTCCAAAGGGGGAAAACCTGCTTAAAGAGGAAAGGCTCTTATGTTTCCAGGAGAAGGCACAGAACAAATGTCGTTCCCCAAACAAATCCTTCCTTTTTTTTTTTTTTTTTTTAAATTTTCTGTCCTAGCAACAACGCATAAGCCCGCATTAACTCATAATCCAATCTATTCACATGGTGCTGCTGAATAGGGAGAAACACCATAGACAAAAAGAAAAAGATGGAGAAGGTGGAATAGTGGTTCACAGAGCTTGGATTTTCATTTGAATCAAGTGCTGCACACTGGTTAGTGCACAAATAGGCCACTAGGATGTCACAGTTGAAGACAGGTGTTTAGGGACAGGGTATGTAGCCATTTAACACTTTTAACCCAGAGCTCCTGCCTCTGGTTTGGATAAGGAAACTGACACCCCAAGGCCTCAACTCCAGGAGGACAAACAATGAGAAGGGAAGAGAAAAAGAATAGGACACATGGCTGGCCCAGCCCAGAAGCCAAGTCATCCTTGAGATGGCTGGGACACCTGAGAGTGAGGTTTCAGTGCCTCTGTGCAAAAGTCTGATGGTTTCTTTTATATTTCTCTCCCAAAACAACTCATAACTTGGAAATCATTATAGTCCCTAATATCAATTTTGAAATCCTGGACTTCTAAAGAACATTATTTAATTTCTTAAAAAATCTTTTGTATTGCATTTATGTTTCTCTGGTGACCTAACTTTCCCATTTACAAAACAGGGACAACCATATCTGACCTTGAAACAGGTTTTTGCAGCATGGTGGTCCTTACTATTTCTGAAGACAGGTAACAGTGACTGTACTGTTTCATTCTGGAAGTAATTAGTGTTGCTCATGGAAGGAATAATTGAGGAAAAGGGAGAGTATTTCACTGAATTCTAACAATATGTTCATATTATACTTGTTTTTCAGGTGTTCAAATATCTATCAACATTTAATTTTTACTAAGTGCTGCAAAGTTGGAGCCTTGGCTTCAATTAGTTATGTTCAACTGTTTTCTTTGGCTTATCTGTAAGTGAATCTGAATGCCCTTTTGAGGGGCTTGAAGGTGCCAGTTTAGACCAGACAGATACTACCTGCTCTTTGGCCTATCATACCCAACCTAATTCACACATAGCTCTGAAAGGTATGGATGTTTGAGTCTGAGACCTTAGTTCTATAGGGCTTTCTCAACTTGCTGCTATAGGCTAAGAAGAACACATATTCTTGCGTTGATGAATTTTGTAAAATAGGCAAAAGGTCAGAGAATGGCAATAACTTGAAGCCAACTGGCTGAGCAACTAAAATTGGTGTTTTACATTTTAAAACTGGATTTAGCAGGGTGAGATGCCAAACGGGCCACATTAACCCGGCAACCCATTCCCAAAAAACAATCTGACATTGAAAACCCTATGAATAGCAGAGAAGCACTGACAATAGTGTTTTGCCTGTTGTACGTAGGTGGCTGAGTCGGACACTGACTCAATGACACCTAACAACCACAACAAAGTTGACCAGTCTCTTGAATAAACAAGACTAGCTTTCTCATATTATAAAGACTATCTCACTATTAGGGAGACAATGATCATTTTATAGACCTCTTTGGCAGTGATCATTATAAGCAATTTGATTCTGAAAAATCAGATTTAGGAGTCAGAAAAGCCAACACTGCAGTTTTATCTTGCATTAGCTGTTTGACTTTTGGAGAATGATATCACTTTTGAAAACTCAATGGGTTTAAACGTACTTCAGAAGTAATAGTATCCACATAGTCAACTTTTGTGAGAACTGTTTTTGTTATTGTTGTTAGGTGCCTTCAAGTTGAGTCCAACTCATAGCAACTGTCATAGGGTTTTCAATGGCTGATTGTTTTAGGATTGCTTTGGGAGTAGATTGCCACTTCCTCCTTTGTGAAAATTGGATGAAATAAAATCTGTAAAAATACTAGCACTGCACTGGACCAAAACAGAAATTCTTAAGTCTTAATTGGATCTCATTTAACTGCCTCCCACTTTTTACTAATGCAAATAGAACATATATTAAATTGACCTCAGAGAAACTATATCTAATAAATTTTAGTCAATAGTCAATAGTAGGAAGGAATTATTTTAATGTTACCTTTCATATATATATATATATATATGCATATATATAATGCATATTAAAAATATATACTTCCCAAGTATGTAGATATGCCACACATTAATATATACATGCATGTCCATATGATATATAAGTGGCAGAAATAACTAAATTGTAAAATAAAAACATGCTTTATTTGTCATGGCATGGTATTAAAAATTTATTCTATATTCTGATCCACTTATATGGTAGTCCTGAGCTCAAAATAATACCATTTTGAAGTCAGAATATTTTAATTATTGTCTTTGCCTGAAGGATGCTTAGCAATTCAGACAGCAATATCCTGCTGTGTCATTCCCAGCCCAGGCAGAAACAGCCTTAGTAATGAGTATGAGTGACAGCCGCCAGAAAGCATTTCTGCTTGAAAGCAGAGAAAAAAGAATGATAACTGCAACTGGCCATTATCCCCTGACTTTTCATTTGATTCTTTATCTCTGTCAAGGGTGCTGTGTGTCTGACCCTGAATCTCATTTAAACTGCCAATCACAGGTATGAAATCCCATCTGTGAATTTCACCCATGGATACAGATCTTGATTCCTCAGTGTATTAGCAAGAAAAAAAAATTTAGAAAAACGTGTGTTGAATCTAAGTGGTAATATAGACTCGTCACTAAGAACATGATTAGAACGATTATATAGATTTATATAGTAGTGTCCCTTTATCCATAGGCTTTTTTTCCCTGAGGTTTCAATTACTCACAGTCAACTGAGGTCTGAAAAGATTACATGGAAAATTCCAGAAATGAGTAATTCATATATTTTAAATAATTGTTACTACAGTATATCATTATAAAATCTTTTGTTATTGTTAATCCCTTACTGTGCCTAATTTATAAATTGCAATTTATCATAGGGTATGTTGTTGTTAGGTGCAGTTGAGTTGGGTCCAACTCATAGCAACCCTCATAAGGTTTTCAATGGCTGGTTTTGTTGGGGTTGCATTGAGAGTAGATTGCCAAGTTCTTCTCCCAATCATAGGGTATACATGCACAGAAAAAATAGGAAAAAAAAACACCATAGAATATATAGAGTTTCAAGTATCCACTAGAGGTTAGGGATGTGTCCTCTGAGGATAATGTGAGGCCACTAGAAAGATATAAACTGGATTCTCTACACTAAAAAAGGTGATTTCTAAGTGAAGATGCCATCTGTTCTAATGCATGAGCCCTCAGTTCTAAAAGCCTAGTTCTGTCACTTGTAATTAAAGAGGCTCAAAAAATTATCAAATATTTGATCTGATAAATGAATAAACTCAATTTTAACCCTCAACCATGCAGATAAAGTTTCATGCTCATTATTAGTTTTTTATGGGACTCAATGTTCCTTTTAACCATTTTAGAAACAAAAATCTTTTACAAGGTGGAATTTTATAAAACAGCATTGAGCTCTAATTATCACAACAATGATTTTCATAATCATCTTCAATCCATATATAATATACGTGTGTAAAGTCATATTATATAAGAGAATACATTCTCTTCTTTTCAGTTTTGCTTGAACCTATGCAGTATTTTAATTTTTTAAAAGTACTATTTTAAATGACCATGGATTTATACACTTTCAAGGAACAGCTTTTAGATGGTAACTGTGCTTTAGCACAGTGTTAACATTTTAAGTATTTGTGATTTTAAGTAAACTAAGTAGGTTTTACCATTCCATTTTACTTGTTTGTATATAACAGAAAGTATTTATATATTTTATTGAGATTTTTGGTATATTTGTATTTGATATGTATTTTAGTTTTCTAAAAATAAACATTTGGCATGACTAACTTTTGCAAAATTAAAAGGTAGGATAAGAAAAGCAATGAATTTAATAGACTTAAGAAATTCTTAATCTAAAATTAAAAAATAGACTAAAGAAATCTATGTAAAAGAAAATGCAAGCTGGCACCATGGTGCACACCTCTAAGCCTAACAACTGGGGAGGCTGAGGCAGGAGCATCACTAATTTGAGGTCAGAGGCAGCCTAAACAACCTTGTTTCAAAACAAACAAACAAATACAAAAGGGACTGGAGATGCAACTTAGTGATAGAGCACTGGCCTTGCATGTGCAAGGCCCTGGGTTTGATGCCCCAGTACTGAAAAAAAATAAAAAAGCATAGTTGATTCAAAAATGGAGCTCAAATATTCAATAATTATATGAAAACTTAAACTTCTTAAGTTGTTTAGTTACAAAATAATAATTTGAAAGATGATATTTTTGAATAAACTTGCAAAACCTTTAAAAAATTTTTAAGAAAAATTTAAGTGGTATGCCAAGATATACATATTCATTGTTTATAGGAGTGTGGATAATATTCCTTATGATGCAGCCACTAAAATAGGATTTTTAAGTTTATTATTGAGTTTATAGTGATATAAAAGTAAATATCCCAATTTTATATGACATCTTGATTTTCACATAGGTACAATGAAAAATAAGATGTTGTTGTTGTTAGGTACCATCGAGTCGGTACCTGACTCATAGCGACCCTCATAGGGTTTTCAATGGCTGACTATTTCGGGATTACCTTGGGAGTGGATTGCCAGGTCCTTCTCCTGTTTTTGTGGTGCTGGGAATCAAACTCGGGACCTCAGAGACTGCAGCGCAGCGCTCTACCAACTGAGCTAAATCCCAGCCCCCTAGGAGATATACTCCCGCTATAATTTCTTTTTCTTCCTGCTGCCTGGAATATGAGTGAGAAGGCTGGAGCTTAGGCAGTCCTCTTGGAACGAGAGGTGACCATGATGTGTAAGCAAGTATAGACTGCTGAGTCAGGAAGACAGAAGACTTCACAATTGCTCCTAAGTCCCGAATGGCTCACCTCAGATTCTGCTAAGCGGGAGGCCTGTTTCAGCCACTGGCATTGGAGTCTGTCAGGTGGATGGAGCTGCCCCTCGCCCTGACTTACATGGAGGTCAGAGCTCCTGCTTCACATAAGATACTACACTGAAATTCACAATAATTTTAATCATGATTATCTCTCAATACTAGGACTGAGAGTTTTTTTGCTCCCTCTTTGTACATTTATGTATTTTCCATATGAGCAATCATAGGTTGTTTCATAATATATGTATTATTCAAATTTCTCTTTTAGCTTTTAGGCAGGCACTTTTAGGGCTAATTGCTTAATGCTTGGCAGGGGCAGGTGTGGCTGCTGCCCCTTTAAATGGCTGTTAACTGTTAAGGGTATTCCAAGTTGGTTTTTGTTTCATATGAGTCTCTTTAAAATCAGCCCACATCAGTCCATTCATTCTGACTCACCCCTTTAAGGTGACCTAAAGTAAACTTTGGTCCTTGTTATATTAGTCTTCCCCCAGAGCCATTCCCATCTGCCACATTTTGAAAATGCAGCTGATGAATCTGAATGCCATCAGGGATGCACCCTCCCCTACAGGTGACAAAGAGTAGGTCTGGCATCAGTATTTTCGAGTTTCTTTGACAAAAGCCCCTTGCTATCTTTGCTCAGAGACACTCAGGGAATTATGTCCAGTGCTATTCTTACTTGCGATAACTGGTAAATCTTTCTTCACTCTTTTACCTTCTGCTTGTGCTTTGCACTCACAAAGAGGTAGACTCATTGCATTCAGTTATAGTTCTACCTTGTGTTATTTCATTGTCAGAATAACAAAAGAATTATGGAAAAGAACAGATGGTAGGACTTGTGAGGTCATGAAGGCACTAAGTAATAAAAAGCCAAGGTGAGTTAGAAGATAATTATCACTAACCATTGTGGTTTAAGACTGTTCATTGTGAATCCTTGTTTTACCTGTCACCTCTTCTCCATCTTTCCCTAAATACTGACCCCTGAGTGCATCCTCAGTGGAAGACTGAGGACAGGAGATCAGCATTGCTTCAAGTCCAGACTACATCCTGTAACTAGGATTTCCTCAGTGACTAACAGGATTGCTATCATTATGAGCAAACCCTTCTAAAACTTATACCTGAAAAAACATTTTCTTGAACTTATTATGGAGAAGGTTCCAGAAGCAGTCAGTATTTTGAATTAGATCTTAAATGTCTCCCAAAGGCTAGCACTTTTGGGAGGTAGTGGAACTTTTAGGAGGCATGGCCTATTGGAAGTTAGGTCATTGGAAGGAGTGGCCTTGAATGGGACATTCCACTCTCTCTTCCACTTCTCAGCCACCATGAGGTGAGCAACTTCCTCTGTCACATGATGCACTGCCTTGCCATGGGCTCAAAGTGAGGGCATGGCGAGGATGGACTGAAACATCTGAATCCATGAGCCAAAGTAAATTGCTGCTCCTTATAACTTGTCCATCTCAGGTATTTCATCCCAGACCATAAAGCTGACTAACACAGGCAAACAAAAGAGACATTTGCTATTTTTCCTTAGAGGAAAACAACTATAAATTGTCAATAAAACAATGAGCTATAAAAAAACTTCTCAAAAGTGATGTATTTCTATGTGTGTCTTCTCCAATAAACAAATTTTAAAAGATAGGCAGTGAATTCATTGTTTGTGTTTAAATTTTGAAACAAGTTGCCCAAAGGGAACTATGGTCACAGATATTTGAGCTAGCTTACATTTCAGGGAATACCTCCAATGCTTTTAATAATTTCAAGGATGAAATGTTTCCTCAGTTCTAGTTGCAAATCTGGTCAAAACTAGACTATTACATTATCTGTTTTATTTAGCTTACAGAAAAATATTTTAATGTTCTAAGTAAAGCTATTAATTTTCACTTATACAACTGCAAGCTATTATTATTATCATTATTATGATTGTTGTTGTTATTTAAAGTATTACTTTCCTCAAAACCTCATTTGGGTCTTTCACAATAGTGGAACTCTGATGATGAATTGCAAGATTTAAACTATTTCTAAAGTATATTAGAGGAAACTTACTGAGAACAAGGCACATTTCTGACTGATACTTGGAAAAAAACTATAATTATAAGCCTCAAATTAGAGCTTCTATGGATATTAATCATCTCTTAATAAATAACAACAACAAATCTATAATAGCACATACCTCATAAAATAAGGCCAATGGAGAATAATTTGGGCTCCCCTTCAATATTTTTTTATATTAAATTTTGTGTATCAGAGACATTTTGTTATCTGAAGAGTTTTGGTATGTCTTGCTAATTAAGCTTTTCCAAATATTTCTTCCCCAAGTATTTGATTTATTTATTTTTAACTAACTAATTAATTAATTAAATTATTTAGTTATTTAGTACTGGAAGGTTGAACCCAGGCCTTGTGCATGCTAAGCAAGTGTGCTACCCCAAGCCACACCCCACTCAGTCCTTTTTTTTATTTTTTAGACAGGGTCACCTTGAGTTGCATAGGCTGCCTCGGGTCTCAAAGTTGCAATCCTCCTACCTCAGCCTTCTGAGTTGTTGGGGTTACAGGCATGAGCCACAGTGCCTGACTATCCCCAAATGTTAACTCTACAAATAGCAGAAGGGCAATAATTCTATTTATTTTGTCAATAGAAAAGTTTTTAATTCTAAGTTTTTAATTCTAAGTTTTTTGAATATTTTAAAAACTCTAAATCAGAAAAAGAGAATTAAGAGTTTTGTAAACAGAAAAGTTGCACAGCTCTCCAGTAAGATTTCTGAACATTTTGAATCCCCTAAACCAGGAAATGAGAATTAATTAACAGTCTGATAGCAATAAGTACCATTACCTTTATATAGTCAGTACTATACAACAAACAGGTTATTAATGTTATTTTTTATTATAATACAATTAATGCTATATTTGAATTCCCTGAGTAGTTTATAATGCTGTTTCATATATTTCTTATACTCTGGACAAGGTGATAATATCTTTGTAAGAAGGAATCATTGTATAATACATAACTAGGTTATGTTTAAGCTCCAGACAGCTATAAATGAACACTTGTTGGTCAATTCTTGATTGATTAGTGTTTATTAGTTATGGTTTCCAAGAAATAAATATCAAACATTTCTTTGGAAACATCTATTTGGCTATAGATGTAAAAGAACTGAAAATTCTATACTGTCCAAGTTGCTTCTGACTGGCCTTTTCTCGAACTTAACTATAAAAAAAGCTCCTAAATGTGAATATGCTGGGATTTAGCTCAGTGGGTAGAGCGCTGCGCTGCAGTCTCTGAGGTCCCGAGTTCAATTCCCAGCACCGCAAAAATGGGAGAAGGGCCTGGCAATCCACTCCCAAGGCAACACCGAAGCACTCAGCCATTGAAAACCCTATGAGGGTCGCTATGAGTCGGATACTGACTCGACGGCACCTAACAACAACAACAACAAATGTGAACATTAGAGCAAAAGGAGCAAAAGTACTGCCTTGATCAGGTTGCACATATAAATTGTGCTTAAAATAAAGTATTGAAAAGGGGGTAAGAGTTGCAACAAGGAGACTAGACTCTTGGATTCTGATAGTCACTTAGATCTGTGAGATCAGTTGTCTTCTGGTGAGGGCAATGATAGCACTTTCCTCTTAGCATTCACCAGAACGTTAATTGAGTGAATTCTATCGTAAAACACTTCAAATAGTGCTTCAGAAATAGGTTGCTCTGTTGTTTTCACTATTGTCTTGTGTATTAATTTTTATCCTTGAGCTGGGTGCAGTGGTGCATGCCTGCAATCCTAGTGACTTGCTGGATAGAGACAGAAGGATCACAGATTTGAGGCCAGAGGCTGCCTGTGTAACTTAGTGAGGCTCTGGCTCAACGTAAAAAATACTGAAGATGCAACCAAGTGGTAAAACACTTGCAAAATATGTGTGAGGTTCTGGGTTCAGGCCCTCAGTACCAAAAAAAAAAAAAAAGTTCTCCTAAATCTATTCAGTAAATTAAATATTCATAAGTTGAATAATTTAAAATTGCAGGAAGGTAGTTTGCTTTTGAAGACATTCTGAATATACTTGTAAGAAAAGTCTTTTAAATAAGAAATCAAGAATTGATTTATGTATCAAGGAAATGATGTTCGTATTAGTCATGTTTTAAAAGTACAATTTTGATACATTTACTTTTGTTATTATGGGAGAAGGACCTGGCAATCCACTCCCAAGACAATCCCGAAACAGTCTGCCATTGAAAACCCTATGAGGGTCGCTATGAGTTGGATACCGACTCGACCGCACCTAACAACAACAACAACAACTTTTGTTATTTGTGACACATTTACTTTTATGTTTCTCCCTCTCTCTCTCTCTCTCTCCCTCCCTCCCTCGCTTTCTCTCTCCCTTTCTTTCTCTCTCTCTGTTCTGACAGGGTTTCTCTATGTAGCCCAAGGTGGCCTTGAACTAGAGCTCCTCTTGCCTCAGGATCCTATGTGCTGGGATTGTAGGCATGCTCCTCCACAGCCAGCCCAATACATCTACTTTCAAATGATTGATGAAACTTTTAAAATTTCAAATAGGCTAGGCTGATTTCCATGAATTTTCACATTTCTCAGACTCATACTTTCAAAAAGCATCGTATTTGTACTGAGCACATTAATGATAAAAATGATATAATTTTTAAAGTTCTAGAGACTTGTTTCCAGATTTTACTAGGAAGTCAACAGGATCTCGACTCAAACCTAACAATGTATTTGGCTTTCACTTTTGTCAGAAGTTTAACATTGAGTCACTTCCTTCTCAGTGTCTAATTAAATTCTTCTGATTAAAACTTATGGGAAATAAAGGTAGAATATTTCCTCAGCAGAGCTAAAATGTATCTAGAAATTATATCATCTGATTTAGCATAGCTCAAGTTGTGGGACCAATGAATTCAAAATTCCTAATTGAAATAGGAGGAAGACAGGTGGGATATAAAGCACTTTTTTTCTTTTGCAGATCAGTGTTATTCCAACAATTCAGACAGACAGAGTCTCAAAAGAAAGTACTGTTGCAATGATCAAAACTTGTAGCGAGTGGAATGACATTCATAGCAACAAAAACAAGGCAGAGAGTTTGTTGACTTGCGTGAATCTAAAACAAAAAGCATTTGTCTATCAGGAGGTCTCTGATTTGAATATTAGGACCATTGGTGAGAAGTAAAAGAATTTCCATTGTGCTAGAAAGTTAAAAGTATCCTCTGCTATTTCTTTCTTTAATGTTTTGAAATTTTCCTTGTATAGATCGGAAGGGTCTTTGGTTAGATTGATTCCAAGGTATTTAATCTTCTGGTGGGTTATCATGAATGGTATCTTTCCTGAAATTTCCTTCTCTTCTTGTTTGGAATTGGTATAAAGAAAGGCTATTGATTTTTGTATGTTGATTTTGTAGCCTG